>QANX01000267.1:0-48290 GCA_003254975.1 Ochetophila trinervis
ATATTATTCATTATAAAAAATATTAAATATTATTTAATATAAAAAAATATTACCTAAAAATAAAATTTCATAACATAAATTCTTGGTTATACTAAAAGAGTTCATCACTCCACGTTACAAACTAAGTTACAAGGCGTATTTGAAGATGTAGCTCAGTAGTAGAAGCCAACTGACTTTTTATACCTGCGAATACAGGAGTTGAGATTCGAGTTTTAATAGTCTCATTTGGATTCAAATGCTCTTTTCCGTTGCTACCACACGAAGGGGGAAGGTTTTAGTGATATGGGCTCCCATTGCAAACTCCTATCATGTTAAAAAGATGTTTGGGTTGGTCCACTCGTTAAATACTTATTGGACCTATAACTCCGTTGCATTTAAGTTTTTTTTTATTATCAAAAAAAAAAAACTAAGTTACTAGGCTGGGTATTTTTTGTGCAGATATTTTCATGTTTCATTAAGAACTAGATAAACTGGGCAATTTCAGTTTCATCTTAATTTTTAATATTTTTATTAGTCAAGTATTATAAAATAATTACTATTTTTAATTACATATTTACATGTAATATTAATAAAAATATTAATACAGATTTTTTGAGGTGTTTTTAATTAAAAAAAAAACATTATGAAGTTAAAAATTTAAATGTATTTAATACATATTTTTTTTAAAATTTATAAAGTTATGAAATATTTAATTAAAAATTTTAAATTTGTTTTAAAAGTTTATAAAAGTTATAGGATATTCAATTAAAAATGGTGTATTCAATTTAAAATTGGTTGAATTTTAAAGGAGTTTAAAAGTTTAGGAGTATACAATTCAAATTCAGATAAATTTATGCAAATCAAGAGGTACTCAATTCAGATTTTAATGTACTTTACAAAAGTCTATTAAAATATAGTATATTCAATTAAGACTTTGTATAAGTCTTTTAAAATATAAAAGTATTTAAAAAGCCATTAACTTTATTTTTTTTAAAATAATGAATTTTAATATATTTCATTGGATTTTTAAATGAATTTTGTGAATGAAAAAATTTAAGTGAAATCTCACGTATTTTCGTAGATTTCATTGGATTCTTATGAATTTTATACATAATCCACAAAATTCCATAATAATCTATAAATTCTTTTTAAAATCTATAACTCTATTTAAATCCTTTAAATTCTAAGTTGAATGCACTTTTTTAAACTTTTTAAAAGTCTATAAAGTTTTGAGATATTTAATTTGTCAATGACTTTTAAAAACTTTTATAAAATAAAGATTTTTGTAGACTTTTTAGTTAAAAATAAAAAATTTATACTCATAAAAAGTCTCACACTCTTTTCTAAAACTTTTATAGATTTTGAAATACATTTTACATCATTCGAATTAAATTTATATTAAACATCATTTTGGAGCTCTTTCTTTTTCATATTTTTTCTTCTCCCTCTTCATCTCCTTTATGTTGTGAAACTAAAGTCTAACAAAAAAAATTATTATGGATTTTTTTATTTTCTTTTTATTATATATTTTATAATAATTAATAATGTTTTTTGTTTTTTAATAAAAATGCAACATTTGATTTTTTTCAATATATAAATATATTAAAATGCAATAAACTTATGATTTGGTTTGAGAAAAAAATATATATGACTATTTTTATTTATTTATTTGTGTTCCTTTATTGTTAGTTAATATGAAAATAGAATATCTAATATTTTTTTAACTGCTAAAAAATAAAAATAATTATAAATTTTGGATACTATTTTTGAAATGAATTTTTTTTATTGCTGTACTTTATATTTTTATTATTTTAAGAGAATATTTTATAAAAATATATTTATATTACTATGAAATTTTATTATATTTAAAAGCTAATAAAAATATATTAAAAAGTCTTTTAANATTATTTAAAATCGAGCATATTTTTATAAACTATATAAAAATTTATAAAAATCTGAACAGATTTTAATTTATTAGAAAAATTAGGAGACCCAAATAGAAAAACAGTGTGGTTGGACAATAATTTGGCAGGACGCCCTATTTGTGAGTTTGATTGCTATCTTCTTCAATTTTCAGGTTGTCGTCTTTTAAAAATTAAATAGGGTTTGCAGCCGACGAAAAATGAAAAATCCCTCTGACGATTCTTAGCCTTCTTTTGAAGATTCACCAAAACAATCATATCTCACAACAACCAAATATAGGTTGGAAAGTTTGACTTGCTCATTATTATTTATTATGTCTTAATTTATTGATTAAATTATTCTCTCAATTTTTTTTTGGGTGAAAATTGATTTAATTATTCTCAGAAAATACCAATTCTTGGAAGTCCTAAAAATCCTGCCAAGGAAGACTTTCTTCTTTTTTTATTTATTATTTTTTTAACTGGAAAAAAAACATTTTTCTTATAACCCATTTTCTTTTCTGGGTGAATATTTATCTTCTATCCCATGAAGAAGAAAATAATAGCAGATAAAGTTGAAAAAATAACACTATTTAAGAAACCATTTAAGCAGAGAAAAGTGGCAAGGGACGGAGCCTGGAGGCATGCAAAAAAATTTGAAAGTTTAAAATATGATAAAATTCGCCTAAAAAAATATGGTTCAAATTTAGTATGAATACAAAATTGTTTAATTTAATTTTGGAATGGGCTGAGATTTTAAATTTTTAATATAGATCTGACTTAAAATCTAATCCATTGAGCTATCCATTAAACCGGTTTGAATTCTAATATGATATAATTTATTTTAATTTTTTATATATTTCTAAATAACTATATCATAAACCATATCAATTTGATAAAAAATAATAATAAAAGAAAATTATTAATTAATTATCAATATTATGTATATAAATATGTATAACAACCATTGGTCTGAATCTTAAAAATTCCTATGCAATTAAATAGTTTATTTATTTAATATGTATAACAAAATCAAATTTATTATATTTGAAATATGAAACTTATAATTTTTTATGAAAATTTAAATTTATGATGTATTTTTAGTGTATAAAAATATTATAATATAATTTTTTAATAGAATTAAAATTTATGATTTAAGTAAAAGAAATACATTTTTAAATAGACTTTGGATTTTAAATTTGGACTTAAACTTTAAACCCGAAGTCCAAACATGATACTCAAGCCTAAAATCCGACTTGATACTCATACAACTGAATACTAGGCTTTAAAATTTAGAATATTAGCCCTGCCTAGGCTGAATTCTCTCGAGCCTGAAGTTTTGGGCTTATGTTGTGCAAGATGGTCCAAATTTACAACCTAAATTGCGATAAAGAGTTACGATGTAAATTAGGTGTGATAATTAGTGTTATTGGATCACCATATTTATTGATTGTATCTAAAATTTTCAACTTAATCTATATTTATTTAATATTTGTGTTAAACAAAATAATGTGTTTAATTTATTTTAATAAAATATTTTTATTATTTTTACATTGTAATATATGTAAATATATGTTATTATTTTAAAATTTAATTATTTAATTCGTATTAATTTTAAATTACGCATATTAACTTATTCATTTATAACCATGTTAATCATGTTCACATTAATAATTAATTAGTGAGTCATTTTTTAATGGTGTTATAATTGTCACCCCTTGTGTTGATAGTGCTTTTTCTTTTTTCTTGCTTGTAGTAGACCAAGTCTAACCCATGTTATTATGGGAAATTTTGTTGATAAAATGGTAATAGTTTTTAGAGATGTACAAAAAAATTGACTAACCAATTAAAACAACCGATTTAATCCAATCTAACATGTTTGGATCAGTTATTTTAGTGTAATTGGATTGGATCGGTTTTGAAAAATCAAAAACCGAAGTTCAATTCAGTTTGGGGTGTTAAAAACCGATCCGATCCAATGCAAACCAACTATTTTTTTTTACAAAACATATGGAAATTAATTTAATATTATTGGTATGTAAGCTTTGTTATATTAGCTTAAATTTTAAGCTGGATTATTGGATTAATGTATTAGTGTAGTAATTTTATTTTGTTTTAGTTTAATATGTTTATTTGTTATGTTATTTTTTTAATCATTTATGTATTTGGTTTTAAAAATATATATAATTTTTTAAACAAAATTTAAGCAAAACAAATTTTTGGTAAAAAAAACAGCTTAAATGTCAAATATTTAAAGGTCGGGGACAAAGTCCATATTGGGCAAACGTCACCTTAGACATAAACAAATTGCTCAGCATCGGCTAGTTATAACCAAGGATGAAAATATCGGTATCGACGGATATATCGAAGGTTCAAAATATGGAAATATCGATGGAAATATCGACAGAATATCGATATCGATAAAAAAATGAAAGAAATGACTGAAATTTATAGAAAAATATGTAAATTTTTTATGAAACTTCAGGATATGCTTATTTATTAGATACTTTATCAATTTAACTATAAAAATTGAAAAAATATTGGGTGGAAATCATATTTATCATAATTAAGAGTTTTATAATATTCGCTGACAAGAACAAAAATGTTATTAATTAAGTAATGAATTATTCATTAATCAGAATAATAATACAAGTGCATGATTACTTAAATATAAGTCAATACCACATAGAATTTCTTGGTGGTTGAAAATTTTCACTCTCTTCCTCATTCTCATTTCTAGTTGTGTATTGAGATAAATATTAATCAAAATACACTTATTCTTTATAATTTTTCATGTAATTGTTAACATGCCAACCATATAGATTTAATATTTCATGTGAGTGTCTTTGTTGATAGTCATGATATATGATGTTGATTGGCTTTGTTCATAACTACTAGCCCCTGATGGTTGAGTTTGAGAATGTATCCATGAATTATTACTTGATGACATTCCATAACCATCCATTAAATAAGGGTTATAGTCACCTTCAATCCTCATTGATTCAAAATTTGTAGAAAAAGATTTATTTTCTTCTTGTGAAATAAGGGTCATTGTTTTTTTTATTGAAGACTAAATGATGGATGTCTGATTCTTTCACGTGAGCAATTATATTGTTAAAAAAATGATTACAATATAAACAAATAATACAATTTTATAATTCTAGATAATTTACGTGATAAATCATTTAAGTTATATGATTAGATGATGTGAGTGTTAAACTTTTAATCAAATAATTTTTTTAAATTGTTGAAAATTTAAAGCAAAATAATTTTCTTCTTTTTTAATTATAACTATTTTTTTATTTTAAAATTGTAATAATTGTTTTACATTTTTTTTAATTGTTTCAATTTTGTTTTTAAATTCCAATTCGCTTAATTATATTTTAACTTAAAATATATTATCAATAAATAATTATAATTTAAAAAATACTCAAATATTTATAAAAATATATTATATTTTTAAATTTTAACAATTTAAATTTGTCTGGAAATTATGAAAATTTTGACCAGTTTGTGAAGTAATTACCATGGAAATTTTGACGGAAATATCGAAAAAATATCGGAAATTTCTGTAGAAATTATGAAAATTTTGACCAGTTTGTGAAGCAATTACCATGGAAATATCAACGAAAATATTGGAGAAATATCAAAAATTTTAATGGAAATTATGAAAATTTTACCTTTTTTTTTGGGATGAAATTTTTTTCGGTGTAGGAAATTTTTTTCGGTGTAGAAAAAACCAAAATTTCGGTAAAATTTAACCAATTTTTTCGATTTTTTCATCGGTTATAACTGAGCTTGGTCGGCCTACAATTCCGATATTGTATTGAATTACAATTCAGTAGTACTTATCTTTAAAGTTTAAATTTGTAAAACGTGAATTAAAATTGAGTTATATATACTTTAACATGCTAAAGTTTCTGTGAATGGGACTGAGGCGGGGAAAAGAATAGAGAACAGGGAAAATGATCATGGAGATCCACCCATTTAAAGAGGATAAGAGAAGCTTCTGCATCTATTGGTATTTGTAGGAGAGGCTTCACCTTGAAATTGTGACAGATGAGATTTCAACTCCCGCGTGCTGACCGGTGGCAAGTCACGTGCAATCTACATGCGTTGTTATTTGTTTCCTTCCCGAACGATTTCAAAATCTGCAGTTTTTTTTTGGTATAAAATCTCAGAAAATAAAATAAAGTCTCAGAAAAATTATCTATCTCAGACATCGAATTTATTTTACTGAACTTTTCGATCGTGAAAAAGGGTTTTAATTTTATTATAAATTAAGTTTAATTTATCTATGATTTTGAGACTTAAAAAATTAAATTGCAAGTAATCAAGACTTTAAAGCTTCAAATAAAATATTACTTAAAAATTAAGAAACCCACACGAACAGCAGAGTGGGGTTGGAAAATGATTTGGCATGGACCCCCTATTTGTGAGAGCTTGATTGCTATCTTCAATATCCAGGTTATCTTATAAAAATTCAATCATTTTTGCAGCTGATGAAAAATGAAAAATCTTTCTGAAGATTCTTAACCTCTTTCTGAAGATTTACCAAAACAATCATATCTCAGAACACCAAATACAGGTTGGAAAGTTAGACTTGCTCATTATTATTTGTTGTGCCTAAATATATTGATTAAATTATTCTCGGAAGATGCCAATCCTTGAAAGTCCTAAAATTCCTGCCAGGGAAGAACATTAGTATTAATTATTTTTTTTCATCTGAAAAATAACATTTATCTGATCAGCAATGAAGAAGAGAAAAGCGGATAAAGTCGAAAAATGAAAACTATCTAAGAAACCAATTAACCAGAGATACATATTCATCAAAATGAAAAATTAAGAGATACAGAGAAAATTTCTACCAAAAAAAAAAATGAGATATCGAGAAAAAGGATAAGGATGGGGTAGTTGGGGTTTGCTTGTGGCTGAGGGGATGGGCTGTAAATAGTGATTTTTTCTTTTCTTTTCTTGCTTGTGGTAGACTCAACTTTTGAATAAAAAATATATTTTATGATAGTATACATCAAGCTATAGGTTTTTTGATATAAAATATTGCGGTATGATATCAACCGACACTGTAACAAACTATATAAAATTTTAAACTTTAACTTCCAGATATGCATATCTGAATGTTGAGCTGATTTTTTACTACTAAACTACCATTTATAGTTTGTGGTAAATTTAACTTTTTGATTAAATGTGGTAGACTTAATAAAATATAATTTATATTATTAGTGTATTTTTAATAGAATATGAATTGTCATTTAAGCAAATATAGATAATATTTTGAATAAATGCTTTCGAATAGTAATGTGTAGAATGAATGTTGGCTTAGGCATTGTCAATGTAAATATTTACTTCTGAAAACTCTGTAAAACATTGTCAAAATTTTTAAAAAATAATTGTTTTTTTAAAAATTTAATTTGTTTAAAAATTAAAAATGTTTAATAAAATTTATAATTAATTAATAACTATAAATAATCATTGTGCACATTATTATTGAAAAATAATTTTTAAACTAATTATGTATTTATGACACTTATATCTAAACAACATTTATTTTTATATTACATTTACAACAATATATATTTTTTACTGAAAATATTTTTATAAAAAAAAATTATCTGAAAAAGAGTATTAATATTTGCCAGTTTTAAAATATAGAATAAATAGAACAAAAGTGAGATTTTATAATATTTACTAAAAAAAGAAAAGAAAAAAGTGGGATTTTTGAATGAAAGAGGGATATAAATGAGTAGTGGGGTCTGGGGAGGATTAAAGAAAAGGATCAAATTGAAAGCTAAAAAGTAAACGTGCCATTAATTTTATTTGAACGTTTGTCTTTCTTATTTATTGTTAGGACGCCTTAGACGCTACATTGAGCCGTCCCCACAAAAAAAGATTATATCTTATCTTTATCATAATATTTTATAAAAGTAGTGACCCTTTTGTTTCTGTTGCTCGATGGAATTAGATGGGACGTCCATCGCATCCAATGTTAAGCAATATTATTCTATGACATTATATTCAACACCATCAGTAAATTTTGACATATTTTCAATTTCATAACTATTCCATGGTTGAAATCACCCAAGGGACGTTCAAATAGTAATAACCTATATTGTGAAAAAAAAAATAGTAATAATCTCTGAAGTTTAATATTTATTTTTAATTGCTCAATTAATTGAGGATTAATTTTAATTAGGCAGACATGGAGTTTAAATAAATTGCAATTTAGACTCTGAATTTTAAGATACTGGAAATATCGCTTTTACAGAGTACTTCTGTTCTGCTGTAGCCTGGAGCAATTACACTTTTGTATTATTAATTAATATTACTGATGAAATAAAATATTAATAAATTTTTATTTTTTTTTCTCTGCCCTTCCAAGAAATATTCCATATTTTGCGGCGACCATTTTCCGGTGATCGTTTTCCTCACCGACAGCATCATTTAAGTCGGATTCCACCAATCTGCCCAGGCGTCTAACTCCGGTCATCGTCCAACACCGATCAGTAAAAGTATTCTCTTAACCTCTTTCTCACATTCCCTACACAAATAATTGAAACTAGTGTGGGTCAGTTTTTTTGTTTTTTTTTGCTTTTTAGTTTTTTCAAAGTAGAAAAGTGTTTTTTGTTTGTCGGTCTTGATTCAGATATCTGAAAACCAAAGCAGCAAATGCCAAGGGAGGCAAGACGACAAGAAGAGAGGGGAGGAGAGAAGAGAGGGGTTAGGGTGAGAATTGTCGAATTCACAAACCAACCTTTTAAGATGTAAAATTATTCTACTAACCGTATTCAGTTAAATGTATTGGAAAGAATCTAACTGCAAATGCTAGATTTTCTTTTGACTTTATCTGTAAACTTTCTTTTTGATCTGTCTGTTGGTAATGTAGTTTATCTGCCTGAGGATATTGTGGCAATGCTTTCTACAGACTTCTAGCTTGTAATCCTCCTTGCTGGAAGGTTTTTTTGTGTTTAATGCAGGTTGTTATTCACAATATATACATATATAATATTTTTCTCATTTTCATGAGATTGATGCCACTAATTAATTAGGCATTTATGACTAATAGTAGTCATTAATAGCACTTTTTAGTCAATCTTGAATTTGATATCACAGGTAAAAAAAATAATTATATATATATATGTATGTGTGTGTGAAAGAATCTAACTACAAAAGAAGTACATAAAATTACACTAAAACTCAGAGATCAATTTATAATCATACTAAAACCTTAGAGGTCTAATTTGAATTAATTCATTAATTGATATTTGTTACTACTTTCAATTCAATAATAATAATAATAATAATAGTTACCACTTTCAAATTTTTATTAATTAAAAAGCAAATAAGATAATTTCTATATATACAGTAATTTCTATATACATATATATTTATCTAATAACGAACTGTAAGTGCTAGCTAGGTGACACAGCATTCTAAGACAACAACCAACGGTAGATGCTGCCCAAATTCATCAATCGCATAAATATATCATCCGAAACTAACTCTTAAAACATACAAAATCTACAAGCATCGTCATATAAACTTAATTCACATGTATGTTAAATAAATAGTTACTTACAAAATAAATTTCTGATAAGTTTTGTGTTACAATTGAAGAGGCACAGGAGGACCTATGGCCCTTCTTTTCCACAAATTAACTTGTTTCTTCGACTGAACGGCTACTCTTTCCTTCACCGCAATGGGTGCCGAAAATGGTACGATCACTTCCTCATCTTCTTCTTCATCAAACCCACACTGAGCCGTCCATTCAAGATTCGATAACACACCCCGAGCACTAGAAAACTGCTTCATATGGCCCAGAGAAGGAATTCTTTCAGGAGTCACTGGCTTATCTACAAGACCATCATTTTTGCCACTTTTTTGCTGTTCCTTGAGGAACTTGAACATGCTTGGCGACTTGGGCTTCGGCTTCTTCGCCTCTTTAGCACAAGAAATTTGCAAGGTTTGTTTTGGTGGAAGGCAAACCCGGTTATTAGCTTTGCTCTTCTTCTTGTTGTTGACTTGGCCAAAGCAAGAGACTTTGGGTGAAGCTGGTTCTTTTGCTTCAAAACTTCCATTCTTTGGTTTTCTTCTAGCTTCAGCAGGAATAATAGATACGATTGGCCTTGGACTGGTTAATCCTTTGCCTGCTGATGAAGTGCTTATGCGAGGACTAGTGAGCGTATTTGTGAAGGTAATTGCAGATGCAGCTTTTGGTAGGAACTTCAAGATCTTGCCCTTCAACTCTAATGTCTTCCCCATTGAAAGAATAATGAATTAAATGTTAGGATACTTGGTTTTTAAATGTGCAGAGAACCATGTTTTATGCATTTGTCCGTAATGGCGTGATGGATTCGAACAGAGGCAATTAAAATAATGAGATTTTTGACCTTGTCATAGGGGGTTTTGGAAAGAATAGAGTGATGGATCCTGTATATAAATGCTTGTAAAATGAAAGGAATGCCATAGAAGACTGCCGGCCCGAATTTAATAACCGGGTCATTGGTGCGTCATCGAGGCCGGCCGGCAAAAGTTGCAGGTCATTTCTTGCGCCATAATGACTTGAACTCTTTGAAACATCGAAGTTATGGGTAGCAAAATGGCAAGGTCAATAGACTAAGGCAACTAGAATGTCATGGCATATTCGAAGGATTTTCAATCCCCAAGCCATGCAAGTTTTATTTTATTTTCTTTAAAAAAACTGTCAAGGATTTTAAATTGTTAACACAGAAATCATTAAATTGCCATTCTTCTGAATACAAAATCTCCGGCCCCTAATTTATAATAATAATAATAAATTGCAAACGAAATGTTGTAGTGTGATATTTACGAATAGCCATTCTCAATCCACTATTCTATCCTTTAGAAAGAACAGAATTTTACCCTTAAATATGACTTGGAAAAGTTCATCCGTTTTCCTTTCTCCTGTTTAGACTTTGGTTCTAAGTATCTCTCTCATTATTACAAAATAAAAGTAACATAAACATTTTTTTTTCAAGGAATAAAGAAAAATGAGCGACAATTTCATGACAAAATAAACTATACAACTATATTATATTAGATGATTATTGTATGACAAAATAATTTTACTTTAAAAGGAAAAAAAAAATTGGGTTGTAGCACAGATTTTTTTTTTTTAAATAAAGAAACAAATTAGATATTCTATCTGGAGGATAAAATTATACATCAAGGAAATTTAACATTGACTAGCATGGGAGGAGTTTTCTCCTGTGACGATATTGGCCATCCCACGAAGTGTTTGTACTTAAGAAGTCCAATAAGACCAAATACGCGGTGCAACAATAACTTGGGGGGTAAAAAGAAAAAAATTTAGTTAATGTTGATTGACAAAAAGAAGAAGAACTTGACCTTTACAATATCTCAAATCTACTTAATAATTACATGCCTCAGCGAGTACTCTGGTCATCTTTACCATCTTTATCATCTTTATCACTTGTTTGTGGAGTATATTGGCTAGTAGATGTCGGTGAGTACCCTGGTTGACTAGGCGAATACCCCGCACTTGGACTGCATTTTGAAAATAGAAAAGAAAAAAAAAATTATGAACATTGATCCAACAGACCAAAAAACCTTCTTTATAATAGAAAGTGATTTAGATCCCACATTACCTATACTGCGGAGAACTGGGACTATAGTCCGGGCTTACTCCGGAGTTATATGGGCTGAACAGAAATAGAAATTAAGAAAGAACATAAAAATTAGTTGAATGTATTTTGATTATAATATGCCTAAACACATAGAACAGATGCAACAGTGAAGGTCTAGTACAGATCCAGCACAAAAAAGTCTAGGTCTACCAAGTTTAAGTATAATTGGAGTGGAATGGAAAGAAATGGATCTGCCAAAGTACAATCACTAAAGATACGAAAATAAGCAACTGGAACAGCAACGTCTCGCTGGAACTAGGTTACCTTAGCAACACCTACAACTTGTACACCTAAGCTGAAGGCAATAATAGATCAAATAATTCCACGAAAGACCATTTCCTAACCAAGATCTAGGACAAGACTTTTAAATCTGATTGCAAAAAAACCAATAAATCTATGATAGTAAACAACAGCAACAAGGATATTAAATTTTTTTAGAAATCTACTACTCAATACATGCATAAGAAAATAAATCTAAAAGGGGAAATTAAAAAGCTAAGAAAAAAAAGTTTGACCTATGTTCTTTATGGAAGGATTAGAGAATGACCATCCATGCATATATATAAAACGAGTATCAATAAAATCAAGATCACGAAATATATGTAGCCTATTACATGTGAAAAAGCTAGCAAACAGGAGGCAGGGAGTAGAAGTAAGTGACAAAGAAAGAGAGCTTACCTGCTGGGGCTATACGTAGGGCTTGAAGGAGAATAAGATGGAGATGTAGGCGAATATGATGGTGAAGTTGGGCTGCAATAAAAGATTGAAAATTCAACTATAAGAGAGGCTGAAAATAAATCACTGCCATAGATTGAAACCACAAAATAATTATTAGTCAAAAGCCACGCCCATAGTTGCAACACGTTGGCAAGCTAGTTACAAATATCAGTGCAGGTAGTGGCTCACTGCTCCTATTCAGCAGGGATTAGTTGACTAGACTAAGTAACTCTAATGGCATAAATTAAACTAGAGGATATCAACAACAAAGCATACCTATAATTTGGAGATGTAGGACTATAAGGGCTAGATGGTGATAATCTTGGACTGCTTGGAGAATATGCCAGTGAAGGGCTGTATTTTGCCGATTGAGGGTTGTAACTTGGAGATGTTGGGCTATAGCTAGGAGAGG
This sequence comes from Ochetophila trinervis, assembly GCA_003254975.1. Classification (NCBI taxonomy): domain Eukaryota; kingdom Viridiplantae; phylum Streptophyta; class Magnoliopsida; order Rosales; family Rhamnaceae; genus Ochetophila; species Ochetophila trinervis. The sequence continues at coordinate 12,693 of QANX01000267.1, forward strand.
TTGGGCTATAACTTGGTGACGTTGGACTATAACCAGGAGAAGTGGGACTATAGGCTGGTGAGGTAGGGCTGTAAGATGGTGATGTGGGGCTGTAAGACGGAGATGTGGGACTGTACGAAGGTGATGTTGGGCTGTATGAAGGAGAAGTAGGGCTATAGGATGGTGATGTAGGACTGTATGCAGGGGAAGTTGGGCTATATGCAGGAGAAGTCGGGCTGTATGCAGGGGATGTTGGACTATAACTTGGAGAGGTGGGGCTGTAACTTGGAGATGTGGGGCTGTAACTGGGTGATGTTGGACTGTAGCTTGGAGAGGTTGGACTGTAACTGGGAGAGGTGGGTGAATACGATGGACTAGTAGGAGAATAGGCAGGACTTGTTGGACTATAACCCGGTGAACTAGGACTATAGGTTGGCGAAGTGGGACTGTAGCCGGGAGAGGTGGGACTGTAGCCAGGAGAGGTGGGACTGTAACCAGGAGAAGTAGGACTATATCCAGGGGAAGATGGAGTATAGCCTGGAGATGATGGGGTATAGCCTGGAGAGGAAGTAGGAGAGAAGGCCATTCCTCCAACATATGGAGAAAATTGGGCATCTGAGATGGGTGACAAACGAAGATTCGGGCTCAACAGATAACTTGGGGACATCAAACCCTCATGATATGGAGTGCCCGAGACTGGAGAACGAGATGGCGTCATGCCAAAATCAAGACCATCCATGTAACTAGGTAGCTGGAGTTCAATAGCATTCTTCAACATCTCATCATTGAGATACAGAGAACAATCTCCTGTGCCAATTGGTGCAAGCTGACCTAACATAATATTCTCAGTTACACCCCTCAAGTAATCTGTTTCTGCATACACGGCAGCGTCAAGAAGAATGTCCACAGTTTCTTCAAATGAGCATCGCATCATTGGTCCAGTGTCATTCCGATTAATACCATGACGAGTAATGGCCATCAAGTGGCCACGATAGGTCATGGTGTCACAAAGGATAGCCAGATGCCGATAATTCACATATGATCCATCAAAAGATATAACAACACGCAATTCATCTAATAGTGAGTGACGAACTGCCTCAATTCCAAGAACTTCGATAACTTCAATCAAGTGATTACTTGTTGTCCTCCTTGCATCAACATCTTCGTGGCAGATGACAGCCAAAAGATTAACACCTTCTGTATCCAACATCCACTCAGTCTCTGGTTTAAATCCTTCAATCTCTTCAAACTTGTTTACTTTACCATTCTTTATAAACACCTTGTTAATATCTGGAATACCACGAAGAGCCATTTCTGTCAGCATGTTACTCTCAATCTTCTTCAAGAAAACATCATCTTCAGCAGACTCATCATTCATTTCCCCTTTTGGAGCTTCATCATTCATGATACGAATTCGAAGGATAAGTTTTTCAGCATTGTCATCATTGAATATACAAGTCAAATCATCATCAAATTCAAGGTTGATCTTCTCAGCAATGTCAGCCATGCTTAACTTCTTATCTACCATCATTTCACGATTTAACTCTATGCGAAGCAACCAGGGAGAAATTTTGTCAGGGTTGATCTCTTCATCTGGCATTTCATAGTAAGATCTGACAAAATCAACATCCTCCTCTATCAGTGTACTTGTGGGATCCGGATCATACCATACTTCTGTAGCTTGAGTTACACTCCGCAGTGTGGTGTATTCCAAAGCACACTGAACATTTTTGGCTCTCTCCTTCGTTTTATTAGCTTCAGGTTTCAAGTAGACAGAGAGAGTTGGTGTTTTAATCCTTTTAGCTACATTAATGATTTCTCTCAACCTGGGAACACCAAGAGTTACATTCTTTGCACTCACACCAGCATAGTGGAAGGTATTAAGAGTCATCTGAGTGGCAGGTTCACCAATAGATTGTGCAGCAACACAACCAATCATCTCTCCAGGTGCTACAAGTGATTGTAAGAAGCGTGACTCTATCTCACCAATAACCCATTCAAAAGCTTCACGAGTTAGCCTATACTCTTCCAGCACCCTTTTACTAGCAAACGTGCTTCGAAGCGAAATGCTGAAGAAGAGTGTAGCATTCTTTTGAGCTTCTACACTCAACAAATCCTCACCAGGAACAACCTTCAGCCTCTCCTGAAGCTTATCAATAGCTTCTACAATTTCCATTGGGTGCATATCAGAAGTCCTGCGATAGTCAATCTTGAAAGTCTTCTGTGCATTCTGGATAAGCCTCTTCAAGTTAACAGGCAATGGCCAAGAATTATCACCTGTGGTTGTAATTTCTGTTCCGAGTAGAAATCTATCGGTTTCAAGTTTTTGAACTTCAGCATCAAACACATTGCGGAACTCTCTGATGGTTTTCAGATCATCAACATGTTCTGGCATCATGTAATTTGGATTCCAATTTTCATCATCAAACTCATACTTGAAAACCCTATCAAACTCTGTTTTTTTCATTTTCAAAGAATCCAGTTTCTGGGATTCTATCCAAACAGAATCCATTCCATCTTCCCCATAAAGAAATTGAATGACATCCCCCAATGAATTCCTCACAGTCCCATCATATTTGACCATAATATCCTCCATAGCCTTCACCAGTCTCCTCTGGATGTAACCAGTTTCAGAAGTCTTCACCGCAGTATCTATAAGACCTTCCCTACCACCCATGGCATGAAAAAAGAACTCCTGAGGGGTCAGTCCTCGAAGGTATGAATTCTCTACAAAGCCACGACTTTCTGGCCCATAGTCATCTTTGGTAAAGTGGGGTAATGTCCGATCTATGAACCCATATGGGATTCGCTTACCCTCAACATTTTGCTGCCCCACACAAGCAGTCATCTGTGAAATGTTAATGAAACTGCCTTTAGATCCTGCAGTAACCATAGCCTTAAGATTGTTACTCTCAGATAAACTTTTTTGGGCACTACTTCCAGCATCATCACGAGCCTTATTCAACACCTAAAGGCACCAAACATGTTAGATTTCATTTCTCAACATAACACAGCAAAGAAAAAATGAAATGTAGATAAAATTAAGTATTAATAAAGGCACCTGATTCACTTTGTTTTCAAAAGAATCCATCATGGTTCGTCCAGGTTCAGGTTCTAGGTCCCTTGCTTGGGCTTTCCTGATTAGTTCTTTCACATCATTTTTTGCCTTGGTAATGGTTTCATTAATTTTTTCCATGGTTGATGCATCAGCAATTGTATCTCCTATTCCAATGCTAAAAGCATTCTGCAAAAGCCAGTAATTAACAAGCCATTGTGTATGACCCAGAAATTTGCGGGCTGCATCTGGACCAACCTCTTCCCTGTGCACAACATATAAATTAGAATAAATAAAGCTCCAAAAGCAGTTGAAGGGACGCTATCCAATCTTGACAAATTTTAATCTGGTTTATAGATGGTAAAAGTAACGAAAGGTTGACTTTTTCATAGTTTACCACCATGCTGTACATCAAATGGAAGTAACTACTTTCTAGGTTGCCCAAATTTTCATTTTGAATCTTGAAAACTCCTAATTGAAGAGACAAACATGCTTCTAAATGGTGGTGTTTCCATATACATACCTCTAAATTAACAGTTAAGTTGCAATAATATCATCTTCACCTAAAATGAGGATATAAAGCTTCCTACTTGACTTTGGCATACAAAAAAGTGCAACCTATCATGAAGGAAAAATTGCATACCATATGACATGTATAAGACTTCCTGTAGATGTCCCTAGAGTCTTCTTGCAAAGAGTCCCAGAAAGAAGTTCTCCCTTTTCTATTCTAACAAACGTATCACCTGGAGTTATGTGTCCAGATTCTGACTCTGAATGCCAGGCAGAAGTTCTATTAAGATTTATCTGTTTCGGAATAATAAGATTAAAAACTTGTTTTCCTGTCCAAAGAGGCCGAGGCTTTAAAATGACAGGAGCAGGAACTTTTCCATCGAAATCCTCCCACCACATCAAGATGTTCATAAAAACGTCCTGTAGCAAATCAGGATGTTAACATTTATAACAAAACACAGCATAGGTGGAAACTGCAAAACAATAAAAATAAAAAAAGGAATAAAGGAATAAAGGTTGTATCACCCAGTATCTAACCTTCTCTATGAAGGTATCCCTCTTTGTGATCTTACGACAACCTAATAGTGTATCCTGAACTATTCCCATTACAGGTCGATTCGCCTGAGGGGACACAACGCATTTGGGTACCATCATGAGCTCCAATACTTCAGCCCTAGTTTCAAAAGACTGAGGAACATGCATATTCATTTCATCACCGTCGAAATCAGCATTGTAAGGTGAAGTGACAGATAAATTCAGGCGGAAAGTTGAATAAGGCATGATCTTGATTCTATGCCCCATAATAGACATTTTATGCAGACTAGGTTGACGATTGAAGAGGACAAAGTCCCCATCATTCAAATGGCGCTCCACCTGAAACCGACCACAATTAACAGTTGAGAATTGGTACTGAAGATTCAAGGGCAAAATAAAAACCTGCCAAATATAGAGCAAATGCCTTGTATCCGAGCTCCAAATGATGATCACTACTTTTCTTCAAGTAACGAAGATCAAGCCTTTGTCCATCATCCCTTATGATATACTTGGCACCAGTTTTACCAGGTGGAGGATGGGGCCCATACTCAACAAGCTCCTTCAACCTGTTTTGCAATGGAAAAAAAGCCAATTAGCAACAATTGTAAATTCAACGGGGCAACATGAGTAAATGCAGACGAAGATAAACCTTTCGATGTTGTAGGGAGTCACTGTCTCTGGATATGTGAGATTTAAAGCAATACTCCATGGTACTCCCAATTCATCAATGTTAATGGTAGGGTCAGGTGTAATAACTGTTCGTGCAGAAAAATCAACTCGTTTCCCCATCAAGTTTCCTCTAATCCGGCCTTCTTTTGCTTTAAGCCTACTACATATTGATTTAATAGGCCTTCCAGATCTTTGTGTAGCCTACATAAAATAGAGGAACACTTCAGCCCATGCATATATACATAATACGTTTTGATGAAAACAAGCCGCATACCCTAGGCAGCCCAGGCAACTCATTGTCAAAATATGTGGCAATATGGAACTGCAACAGCTGTGCAAACTCCGAGATGATATGAGCAGGTGAACCGTTTCTCTCCTGTCTCCTCAGGTTGTCATTATGCCTTATAATCATTGCCAGCTGATGTGTTAAATCATCCTGGAAACAGCAGAGACAACAACTCAGAATCGATCTCTGGAGGTACTAAATTATCAGCTTCTAATAACAAAAGTACTATACAAGCAGAACATGCTAACAGCATATCAAGAGGAAGGAAAAAAGCAAAGGCAGCAAGAAAAGCAGAAACGCTTGCCTCGCTCCTCGAGGATGTATCCATCATTACAGAAGGCCTCACGGGAGGTGGAGGAATTGGAAGAACTTGCAAAATCATCCAATCTGGACGAGCATACTTAGGATTCAAGCCTAAAAGTAGGCAGTCCTCATCACTTATCCTCTTCAAAACACTAAGAACCTACAATGAACTCAGCAAAGTGCCAACCTCTCAAAATATGTTGGCGATGGAAAAATAGACAAAATGTACATCCCAATAAATCAGCCTGACTTACCCTTTCCGCAGTAAGATTTTGTTTCCTTTCTACAGGTTCAGGAAGCTGTTCCTGGTCATCGCTTTTTTTCCTTTGAGCTTTGTACTCTGCAATCATTTTCATGCCATCTATAGAGAACTTTGGCTGCTGAGCACCACAGCCACCCCTACTTTTCTTCACAGGTTCTTCAGATTCTTGACCTTCAATTTCATCACCACCTTCACATTTTGTTTTGTTCTTGCAGGCATCCAAAATCTTTTTCAGCTTATTTTTTGGGTTCTTTATTCTCAAAGCTTGCTTAAACTTGTGGTCCTCCTGCAGAAACCATTCATATAAAGTGAAAGAGATAAACTCAGCCATGTAATTTAAGGATTTTCAAAAACATTTTTCTTGTTTTTGTATTTTACTAATAATCATCAATGTCTACCAATTCTTGTCAATCAACTTATTCTTTGATGTCATCCAGGTTTTTTAATCCAACCTCATTGCCTAACTCGGACATTTGCCATTATGTAGATTCAAAAGGTGAAACGGACACACTTAGTGGTATTATCTCTTAACTCACATGTGCTAATAAAACTGGTCTTTTATAATTTCCGCTTCAAGAACTTATCTAAAAAGCTACTTCATCAACCACCAAGATCCACCTTGCAAATATCCTTTATCAATCCAAATACTTCGCCACACAGGTGGCAACCAATAATCAAATTTATGTGGAAATAAAAAAACTATTTCACCTCAAATAGCCAAACCAATCAAGAAAGTGAAGTTCTTAAGCGAAGAATTGAGGCTTATGGTACCTCATCAACTAGAATTTTAGAGCAATTGAAGCAAACACAACGCATTATACTGAGCACAGTCTTCAAAAACCCGATATGGAACATGGGTTTGGCAAGCTCGAGGTGCCCAAAGTGACCCGGACACTCAGCCATGTTCGCTGTGCAAGTATCGCACTTCATCTTTCTATCAATTGTACCGAGCCTTGGGTCGCTCAGACCAGCAGGCTTCGGCTTACCCCCCAACATAGTCTCAGAATGCTCAATATGTAACACCGACATTTGTCTCTGCACATTCAAAAAAAAAAGACCTGATCAAACACCTATAATAACATAATTCAAGAAACCCTAAAAGTCCATCCGATTGCCGAGAAACCTATGTTGCTGCAATAAAATTACATCGAAATCTTCCAACGGCCAGTAAAACTACAGACCGTTAAAAGATTTTCGTTTCCCTTTTCTTTCAGTTGATTTTTCCAGCAATCAAATAGATAAGAATAGATGAAGAAACATATTTGAGAAATGAAAATTTTACAATCTCTTCGGGACTGAGTATGCCGAACTGAACCATCCGGACTTTGGCGATCTCCGCCGGCGAGAATGGAAATCTTATATCCATGACGATCCGATTAAGACCAAAACCCTAGAGGGCTGAGAAGATCAGAGCTTTGAATTCAGTAGCGCAAATAGTATAAAGTTTGCTTCCCGCTTTTCTGAGCTACGAGTATTTGTTTTGAATGTTTTATGAAAATGAAAATCTTTCGGTTAATTATATTTTGGCTTTTGCTACGCTAGAGAGATCGACTGGATCTCTGAGAAAACTCCCTTGTGCAGAGAGAGCCTCCAACAACGTCTAAAACTTGTTGCCCTAAGGGTGTATTTATAGAGAAATAAGGGCATGCCAACTTTACTTGAAGACGAAAATACCCCCAAGTTAGTTCAAAGACACAAATACCCCCGTGTTTAGTTCTAAGACTCAAACTGGATAAGATCGAAACCTGTAATTTTAAAATCAGATACGCTCCATTGCTCCGATAAATCATGATCGTACATATAAAGCGAGCGAACTCAACGCATGGATCATGGTCATCCGATCACCGTGGACTTCTACTTGACTTCTTAATTCACCAAAAAAAAAACTGGTTCTAATAATTTTTATTTTTCTCTTATTTTCTTTTCTTTTAAACCTTTACATTTCATGCCATAAGCAATTAATATCAGAATCTCAATTAAGGACGAATCTGAGAAATACTTTTTGAATTAATGAAATAAACAAAATATCTTAGACTTTTAAATATACTATTAGTTGCTTTGCAACCAAAAAAATTGATACGACATAGCTATGGAGTACTCATATATTAGATGATGGATATTATTGTCTTATTCTTTTTTTTATTCATTCTTGTTTGGCTAAATTTAGAGAGCTAAAAGAGCCAAAAAAATATACTATAATTTCATCATTGAATTATAATTAATTCTTCATTTAATGATATGATATTTTATAAATTACAAGTTTCAAAGTGGCATAATTATTATTTCCTCCATATTCCAATTCTAATTTCTCTAAAGTCTCACCGCAACTTAAACAAAAAAAAGCCCTTTAAGTTCAGGTTAAAAAAATAAAATTAGTTCAGGTTAGTAGTTGTTAATTATCATGACAAAATTAAATTAATTTTTTTACTATTTGACAGAGATGAAATAATGAATATTAAATGTAGAGAGCTTTAAAATAATTACAATGCTTATTTTCTCTCTGTCTCCACAAATATTGTGCATGAGATAAATTAATCTCTTATTCATCTGTTCTTTCCCCATAGAACATAAACTCCAAACATAATTTATAATTTTTGTCCATGTAGTTAAAAAATAATAATAATAATAATTCATAGTTCCACAAATTTACAAAATGCAACAGTTTAAATTACTTTTTTTCGTTCTCAATGGAAAATGAGTACAAAGGTTACCGATTATGAATAAAATACATTCAAGTTTATATATGAAAACCCATAAAAGTTTAATATGTAATTTTGCATCTGTTGAGACTATATACTGTGCAGTATAACTTTTAACTAGATTTTAAATTTTTAAAAGTGATAAGTACTATATTTTTCGTTATATTTTTCATTAAGTATAAAACTTTGTAAAGGATAAAGTTGAGTACTTTGAGCAGTAGCAAATGTATATATATTTATATATATATTGTTATATTTATAGATTGTAATTATACACTGTTCAAATGAAAAATTGTGATAAAATAATGCAACTTAAATGAAGAGTTATATTTTTAATGAAAGAATTTAACTTATCAAATATACATGTTTTGAATAGAACATGGTGGTAATATATAAGATTAAAATTAAAAATAACTCTGAAAAGTTGCAACTGATTGAAAAATCACATGTTGTATTATAAATAGGATTTTAGAAACCTAATTCAAATTAACAAAAAAAAAATTATTATTTATTACAATCATATAATTTCCAAATTGTGTGTTATTGGAATACTTCATAATTGTTATCCGCAGTAATACTGCAGCAGTATTATAGTTTTGTTGTATTTTAGAAGTAATTTGTCATACATTCTGTTAGCAAACTCTTTGGAACAGGACAAATAACACTTTAAGAAATTGTTTCTACATATATTATAGAAGACAATTCTGCTAATGGGTTACTAAAAATAATTTAAATTTTTAATTTAGAAAAAATAATAAAGTAGATGAGATAAAACAGTTTAAGAAGCAAAAAAAGCTAAGGAAACAGGGAGAGATTTTAAATTTGTTTCTGTGACAAGGAAAAAAATGAAGTTTGAAGCGTTTGTTGTACATAGAAAAAGAGATAAATAGATGGCGAGCTTTTGCGTTTGAATGTGTGTGAGAAAATGTTTGTCAATTAGTCAAAATCTCAAAATTGATGTTTTCTAATGTCTCTTAAATGAATAAAATTTTAATATATACGTGGGATCCATCATTTAATATGTATATGTATATTAGAAGAGAGAATTAGTATTTTAGAAGTACCATAAATTTTTTCCTCCGAATTCTAGTTCTTGTCCTAGTTTTCTTATTGTTTCTTGTTTATTTTTCACTTTTATGCTCGTGAAACAATGTTGAATTCTAGAAAACTAGCAAATCCAACATGTAGTCGGAGTTTGTCTCTTCAAATACTATTCCAAAAGAAACCCATTTAATTGTGATTTTATAATTTAAGATTATGAGGTGTGAGATATGAGAGTGATTAGAGAACACATAATTAAATTGTCCTTTATTTGCATTTCACATGCATTTAATGATTGGTTTTGGACGGAATAATGAAAGAGAACAGTTTTTGTTAAGTTCGTGGACGAAATTACTGAAATATATAAATGGGGTTTCACTTGCAACAGGTGCCAGTTTTTCTCTCTCTCTCTCTCTTTCTTTGCCTATATTTGTGTAATTTCTTGTTATTGAATTTATTGCCTGTCTTTGATATTTATGGGTAATATAAAATTAATGAATGGGATATGAATCTATGATGGACTTAAATTTATGGGTTTCTTTTTCTATGTTGTATAAAATAATATGTTTTAGATGTTGGATATATTATCAAGACTATGGTTAAAAAAAATGTCAATTGTGTACTGTCCCATTGAAGAAGCCCTCTGCAAGGATCACCCAAAAAAAAAAAAACTCTACAAGAACTTCCAAATTTGGACTACACTAGTACAGTTAGGGATGTACAAAATCTTCCAATTTAACTCAACTCAGCCGATTCAATCCAATCTATTGAAAAATCTAAATTTTTGGGTTAGATTAGGTTGGGTTGAATGGAGTGGTAAAAAAATCCGATTAACCCATCCCAACCCGTATATATTTAAAAAATAAAAAATAAAATCTCCCCCTCTCTCTCTCTTTTTCAATTTTTCATTTGTGATTTTTATTTATTCTGCTGAAAAAATAGGTAAATTTGTGATTTTTTATTTTTTTTTTCAAAAAATTTGTATGTTCTGCTAATGTTTTTTACTTTCGAAATGCATGTCATTAATGTCATAAAACAATTTATTTTTCTTGTTAAACTCATAATTAAAAGGAAGTGAGTCAAATAGTGAATAAATGATTTTTTTTCCAATTTGGACAACCTGTAAACAATTCCTCATTAATTAATATATAAAAAATTTAATAAGAATTTGATGTCTCGAGTATTCATTTTTATGCTAAAAGGATACAACCAATCCAATATGGAGAACTTGAAAATAATATTGTTTTTTTACAACTTTTTTGTAATTTGAACAAATAAGTATATACTAATGTTTAATCAATTTTATTTACTGTAATTGAGGGTAATTAATTTTATTTACTTAATCAAATTAATGATGTTTAATATATACTATTTTTAATCAGTTGAATATGGATTGTTTTTGTAGTTTTTTGCATTATAATAGTTAATGCAATTTATTTTTGCAAAAATAAAGAGGAATGAAGTTAAGTTATTGACTAAAAATTAATTTTGACTAAATTAAAAATAAATTAATCCGACCAACCCAACTTGCACTCTATGAATTGGATTGGATTTGATTGAGTTTGTTACTCTGTTCAGGTTGTGTTGGATTACAATTTAAAAACCCAGCTCTCTATGGGTTGGGTTGATTTTTTTAAAATATCCGGCCAACCCAACCCATGTATACTTCTGAGTACAGGGGATTAAGAGACCCATTTTTTTTTTTTTTAACTAAGGGGATTATTAAAGTTGAACTTCAATATTAAAGATAAATTTATTTTAATAACAATTTTTTTCTTTGAACTTAGACAATTTGCGTTATATTTATAGTGTTGTATATAATTAGACCATAAGACAACCCAATAGGAATAGGAAGAGAAAATGACAACCCAATAGGTTAAGAAAAAAAGAGACAACGAATAAAATTTCTAATTAAAGTATTAAACTAATAAAATTAACCCCTAAAAATAGAAAATAAATTTTTTTATATAACCTCCCCAAATTCATATCTTCAAATTAAAAAAAAAAAAAAAAACAAAAAAAAAGAAGGAAAAAGCTCGCAATCGTCTCTGGACGCTGAAGCCGAACGCTACTGAGAAATCAAATAAAAGACAACATCCACGTGTAAATTCCAGATTCCACCACGTATTGCCGCAGCGAAACGAAACGCGGTTTTGCATTTTCCATCAGAAAACCCAACCAAACGCGGTCTTCTTCTTCGTTTTTTCTTTCACAAAAACCCCAAATAGGATTCAATCAACCAAAATCCAAAATGGCTTCGATATACAGATGTTCAGAATGCGGAGCGAACCTGAACCTAAACACAATCCATCTATACCCGCCGGGGTTTTACTTCGAAGCCGGCAACAAGGGCACGATGTCCTTCTCATCCGTGGATACAACCAAATTCGTATTCGAGAAGGAGGACAAAATCCGACCATTCTTCGAGACGATCAACTACTGGGGAATCCAGAGGAAAAGGACCAAGTTGAAGTGCAATAGTTGTGGCCACCTCGTTGGGCATATCTACGACGATGGTCCTCCGATGACTGACAGTGCCGGCCAGTTTCATTTTGGACCCAGTCAGGTCATTCCTAGGGCTCCTCGCTACAGGATGAGGATCAAGGCCCTTCGTATTTCGCCTGAAACTTGAATGGCTCAGTCATATGGAAAAGATTAAACATTTTTATTGCGCTTCGAAAAAAAATAAAAAATTCTTCCCTTTTTTGTATTTTATTTTTCCAACAAATAATTTTGTTGTATGAATATTGGATGGGTGGGTTCCTTTTTCTAGTGTTCTTGTATATATATATATATATCATATATCGGTTTCTGGTATTGTATGCTCGTTTAATTTACTATATATGATTTATGAATCGGAGTTTTGCTCATTCTTTTAGGATCAAAATCTGCTCAACCATCATGTGTGTGAAATTAGACCCAAATACTAAAATTAAAGCACTTGTCCTGCCAGCCCAAATACATACTAAAGCCAGAAACATTTCTGTTTATATACTAATTGGGTATTGTAAGAATTTTTGTCTAATCCTTAGTAACTATTTTATATACACATATATATATATATATTTTTTTTTTTTTCCCCTAGAATTCATTGCCCTCAAAGAGAGAGGAGAATGAGTATTCCTCCTCCGACATCTTCTTGGTACAAGTTGGGCCTATCTAGAGGTTAATGTGGATGCAAAAAGATTTTGATTCTCGTAGATTCATGTCTCCTTAAAAAATGAGATAAAATATGAAAGGGAAAATAGCTCTACTGCAATGGGGAAATTGAAAAATCTCTTGGCAGTTAGCACTTGGGGATCATCGAGCCAGCTGTCTATTGTTTAAAACCCAGATATGCCAAATCTCTGGCTTGGTGATCCCATGTAATAATCGCCAAGAAAATGCAAAGATTTCACTAAAATATGGCTTTTAAGTTCTGAGTCTTCTAATAAACAGATATCTGGTTTTGGCCATAAACCAAAAGATTTAACCATGTCAATAGGGAACCAATAGACTGGATGGTGGGATATATTTGGATTGTCGGGTAGTTTGGGTGGCTGAGTGGCTCTGTTGGTTGACCTACATCTCATCATATGGAAGTGAATTCTCTGGATTATGATTTATACCCAATAGTTTTCAAGGAACTTCTCTGCCAAATTTATTTTGATAGGAATTTACTGCAATCTAGAAATCTGGATTTCTCAATTTGCATGCTCACTTGTCAATCCCTAGTTGGAAATCAAAGTGGCAACTACCAGTCTTTTTTATATTTTTATGTTGTTTTTCTTTTCTGCTCTTTCGCATGCTACGACTACATCTTCACCTAACTTATATTCAATGACCGTTAAATGACAAAGCATCACAAATGGAGAACCGAACTATTTTACAGTCATATGTGTGAACAATCGCCAATATTCCAAGAACCAAGTAGAAGAAACACAGAAATGGAATAAAATATTTAAGTGAATCTAGACAAAGACTAAGAAAAAATTACCGAAAATAAAATAGTAAAATTGAAAGACCTCTCTGACCTTGGGTTCATTGCAAACTGAAAAATCAAACCCATGTACATATATATAAAAAAGAAAGACTAATATTAAACATTTCTTAAAAAAAAAAAAAAAAAAAAAAAGAAAGACCAAAAATATATGGACTAATACAAGTGAAGTTGCCTTGCCATCAGATAAAATAGCAAATAAAGCATGTGGCCTTGTCAACTAGACTTCGTACGGTGTTTGAAAGGTAGGTTGGATCAGTAGAGCCCTTGGGGGGATTAGAATTTAGTTCATGACTTTGATGCTTTTTTCTCTCATTTCTGCCATCTCACCGCAAGAACTGAGAAAATCAAAGAGTGACTTAGCAGCTAGAAATTTGATGAACATGAAGCATATAGAGGAGACTGTAACTTCTGTTGCAATGATAAAAGACTCTGTTCCACCGCCACCGCCACCGCCACCGCCGCCATTTCCAGGGTTCTGGGCTCGGAAGACTGTTCCACAAAGTGTGACGAATCGAGAAATTGCTAAGTTCTGGAGGCACAAACGCATTGTGGAGGAAGATCACCTCCTCTCAGCTATCAAAGCTGCAGCGCGCCTTAGGGCCCGTAATCTCTCGGTATAACTAGTTGTACCATTTAGTAATTAAAAGCCCAAAAGAATTTTTATTTTATTTTATTTTTTTATTGAACTTTCAGAAGTTTTTATGTTGTCGAGTATGGTTTACAGGAGGAGGATTACAGATGCTTTGAAGAGTCCTTGGATGATGAGGACAGGGAGAGTAAAGATGTTATCATCGCTGACATAGAAAAGAACAATGAAGTTCGCGTTGGAATAAAGGACTGGTGAGTTACAGAATGTTTTGCACATGAAAGTCATAGAAAGTTTTATGTTTGCTTGATTGGTAAAAGGGTATTTTTTTTTTCTTCGGAACAGAAAACTTAATCAATTTATTAACATGTGCAGGTGGACAAAAAGCAATTATGCATACTTGAACCAACCAGACATGGATTCCAAAGATCCTCCCAAAAGACGAACCTCTAATTACGTTCCCAATTGTTTCTTTTACAAACCGATTCCTCTGTATCCTACCTCCCTTGGCGTTTTTTAGTTTTAGCTGCTTCAGTGTTCAGTCTGTGTGCTAATGGGAAGTTTATTTGCTGTTAGTGTTCATGATTTGAGTGTGTGGTGATGAACCATGTATTCTTTGAAATAATAAGTGTGCTCGTTTGCATAGAATAGTTCTCTGTTTTATGCTTTGGTAGATTCATATATAGGATTGAATTGGTTATAATGATTTTCTGTATAAACAAACTTTCATTTTGTGCGTTTGGTTTGTTTGTGGGTAGCGGTGTATTATTTCACATCCGGCACCGTAGATAATAAACTTCAACTGGGTTAAAGCTGTAATTGAATCATCTCAAAATTGGGCTAACGATTGAGATACCAATAGTCGAATATTCAATAAGATGCAATTATTGTTATTGGGACAAAACAGAGATGAAATTCTAACCATGCCGATCCTACTACGTTAACCTTCAATTAGAAGCCTGTTTATGACGTCTTTCTTTATTTTATAATTAAGAATTAAAAATAAAGAAAAGATTCTCTTAAATCCATAAGCCGTGAAAAGTCAACCAATGGTCGCTTTCGGCATCGCTGTAGTTTACTTAATCCGAACCCAAAAGGCCAAAACATAAAATAATAGGGTAATTGAAATTATCACCAAAAATATAATAATAAATAAATAGGGTATTTAAAATTTGTATGAGTTCGACATCTTAGAGTTATAATTTTTTTTAGCACTTCAGTGCTGAGTTTGGATAACTTGGATACAAATACTCCTTAAACTTTTTTCTATCTATTTCTTAATAATTTTAAAAATGTGAGATGCACCTGATATAATAATGGTTAAAAATGAGAGAATGAATAATTTTTTCGCCTTTCAAGTTTAAAATCTAAAGTGTTAAAAAAAAAAATCAGAAACTAAAATGTCACACCCTCACTAAACGAATAAATTTTTATGGTTCAGTCCAATTTAATTTAGTCCCAGATTCGCCCTAATAGTATGCATGTGTACTAATTGTCCAAAATAATATTTTTTTGGTAGAATTATCCAAAATAATATAAATAATACAAAAACAAACTTTTAATGGGCTTAAATAGGGGCCTATGTACTAATTATCCAAAATAATATAAATAATACAAAAACATACTTTTAATGGGCTTAGAAGTTTGCGACTTTTGGCCCAGCGAGCTATTCATATGGTGGAATTCGTCGTCGTTTGAAGCCCTTGGTAAAGAAGCTTACGTAAGCTTTCTATCCTTTGAAAGTTTGAATATTGAAAGGATGAATTTGCGGAATAAATATATATTTTTGTTTTATTGGTAAATAGGATAAAGTTGATTTATTTTTATTTTTCGCTGAAAACAAATAAAGTTTATTTTAAAGAGCTTAGATATGCTCGATGCATGAAACAGTCCAAACTTTGGCATATAGAATGGGACTCGTTCTATGCATTTGACCTTGACTTTGTACCACATGATGATCATAATAGATTATTTACCAAAAAATAAAAAATGATGATCATAATAGATCAACTAGGCCATTTTATATTTCACATAATTCCAACCACTACTACTACTACTCTCGAAATGGAACGTGGGAGCTAATAAAAATATATAAATTAACATTATTTGATTCCATATATTCAGACTTAATTCCACAAATATAATGTTGTGGTTTTGCATAATAATTTCTCAATTAATATTCTAGGTTGTTAAATGTAAATATAGATCATGGAGCAAAATGGGAAATGGGTGTGCCTCTCTCCAATCTCCATTAGAAGATACAGTATAAATGTAAAACTTTACTTCTCTTTTATTTCCATCTCTGGATTTTAACTTTTAAACCAATTATTAGAGTTTTATATGCCTCTTTAATTTATTTTTTTTGGTACAAAAATTTATGGTTTATTTGACATTTAAAAGCTATATAAAAATGTTCGTATTTCTAAGGTTACATAAAAACACACTTTAATTTTATATATTTTTGCAATACGCACATTAATTATGTTATTGCATTCTTAGAGAAAGAGATCGATATTAATTGAGGATAGAGTAATTAATGAGTTAAAAAGTTTTATTATAGGCAATAAAACGCATCGACTTTGTGACATCTACGCCATTAATTATAATTATTTTATTTTGATTTTTTCTGGATAAGAAATGGGACTTTTACTTAAGAGGGCACTAGGCGGCTAAGGCAGCTCATTCTACGGAGGCTTTAAGTCAAGGGACGTTAGGCAATTGTAAATAGTAATTTGTCGGTGATTTAGAAAATTAATTGAAAAAAATAGTTAAATTATTAGCAACTACAAGTATTTTATCTGAAATATGTATATTCAGGTCCAGTTTTAAAATCACGTTTTGTTGTCAGTTTTTGAATCATCTAATAAGTGTTAAAAGTTTAAAAAATATATTTATATTTACTGGATTTCAATACGATACACTTTTTCTAAATAAAAATTTAGTATGTAAATAAATACTCATTTAATAAATTAGTGAATTTTAATGTGATTCAAATGTTAATATAAAAAACATATGATTATCTAAAAGTTATCCAGAAAAAAAAAAAAAAAAAAAAAAACAAACATAAGTTAGAAATTGAAGAAGAGCATACGGCAGGCATTTCATATCCAATGATGTATCAGAGCGACAGAGTGATAATCTCACACGACACAGTAAGCGCGTAGTCTGACTCACTCGTTCGCTGGCGGAGGAAAGTCTTTACACTTTCAGATCTTGCTCTTCTTCGTCGTCGTAGGC
This sequence comes from Ochetophila trinervis, assembly GCA_003254975.1. NCBI lineage: Eukaryota > Viridiplantae > Streptophyta > Magnoliopsida > Rosales > Rhamnaceae > Ochetophila > Ochetophila trinervis. The sequence goes on from QANX01000267.1 coordinate 29,836, forward strand.
CGACCAGAGGTTTACAGTTTTTTTCTTTTTCCAGATCGATCGCTAGGGTTTGGGAATTCAATCTCTGCGAAGCTCTTTCAGCAATGGCCAAGCCCAGATATTCTCGTCTCCCAGCACGGAAAGCTTCCTCTTCCAGTCTCGTCCTCACCTTGCTTGTAGTGTTCACCTTCGTCATTCTCATTCTTCTCGCCCTCGGAATCCTTTCCGTACCTAGCAGTTCCGGTAACTCCCACAAGGCCAATGATCTCAGCTCGATTGTACGGAACAGTGTTGATAGGTGCATAACTTCGAATTGTAATATTTAATTTTTTTAATTATTTGTTGAATTTGTCGATTTCGGTGCTGAATTTGATAATTAACCGTTGTTGATTCAAATAGAAGCGAGGTAGACGATGATAGAAAGGAGCAGTGGGTGGAAGTGATCTCATGGGAGCCAAGAGCTGTCGTTTATCACAATTTCTTGGTAAGCATTTCCTTTTTTCGTTCTTCAAGATTAAAATCTGTGATTCTGGTTTATGATTAGAGTTCCATTAATGCTGTTTATGATGTTTATGGCGATAGTCAAGGCTTCAACCTCGTGCTCTAATCACTATGCACAGTAATTAGAATTGTAATCTATTAAATTTGTTATAGTTTCGATCTTTGGTTATGTCAGTGAGAATGTTAGGACAGAAACTTGTTTGTATTGTTTTGATGACTAATTTTTTTGGTCATTGCCTCGATTTATTAAACCTAAATCACTGACGACTGAATTCAGTTGCCTAATTTTGGCAGACAAAGGAGGAATGTGATTATCTAATCGATCTTGCTAAGCCTAGCATGCAAAAGTCAACAGTTGTCGATAGTGAAACGGGAAAGAGTAAAGATAGCAGGTGTGTGTTTATCTCTCTCTTCTGTCATTTAAGATTATATTTTGTAGTTAGGATGCTCCTGTTGGGCCTTTCTTTCATTCTTCTTATCTTCGACCCCCTTAAGAAATATGCATGGTATGGTTTTCTTCCTTTCACATTCAGGGTTCGTACTAGCTCTGGAACTTTTTTGGCAAGAGGACGTGATAAAATGATAAGGAATATTGAGAAAAAAATTGCCGATTTCACCTTTCTGCCTGTGGGTATGTAATCGAGCTTCCTTATATATAATTTTTGTTTATTTTCTCATTTTAATGAATTGTGTCAAATTTCAAGTTTTCAGCTAGTGCCAACACATAATATGTGTTTCTCCTTTATTAACATGGAAAACCATTTGACATTGATGGAGTTTAGCTTATGAATTTATGTGGTGAAATTCAAAAGAGTGATGCTTGTTACATCTGCACAAATATGGCAAAGGTGGAGAAGGATATGACCACAAAAATGTCATGTGCTACACTGCTAGCTGCATAGCACTACCGTGTGGCCATTTCAAATTCACACGCACGCATATATATATATATATATATATATCAAAATTCCAAGATAACTGATTAACCATGTTGCTGCACAATTTAATAGGTTTTAATTAGGCCCAATTAGTTCTTATTTTCTTTTAACAAACATGTTTAAAAAGAAAAATAGAAAAGATTTCCCCTCTGCATCACTTAATTTGCATTTATATCTGGCTTTTGGTGACTTTCAATGTTCTTATGTATTGTCTAATCTATAGTTATAGTATACAATTCACAAAACGACATAATATTACAGAAAATGGCGAAGGACTTCAAGTTCTCCACTATGAAGTTGGACAGAAATATGAGCCTCACTATGACTACTTTCTTGACGATTTCAACACCGTGAATGGTGGTCAACGAATGGCTACAATTCTTATGTACCTGTGAGTTACATAGCATCTCTTCCTAATGCTTATTTCTGATGCATTACTCTAGACCTGCTTTTATACCTTCTATAATGTTTCCTCTTCCACTATGGTACAGCTCGGATGTTGAAGAAGGGGGTGAAACAGTATTCCCTGCAGCAAAAGGGAATATTAGCTTGGTTCCTTGGTGGAATGAGCTATCTGAATGCGGAAAGAAGGGACTTTCTGTTAAACCTAGGATGGGCGATGCATTGCTTTTCTGGAGCATGAAGCCTGATGCAACTTTAGATCCATCAAGTTTGCATGGTTAGTTAATTTTCACTGCATTTAACTATGAATTTGCTTAAGTTTGAGCTTAGATTTCAGTGCTATCATGTTGACATGCTTACATTATTTAAAGAGGTCAGAGTGCTCTGTATGTATGAATTCCCTAGTCAGCAGCTTCCTGATATAAATTATTGATGAGTTCGTTTTCCAGTTTTTTCCAACATCATGCATTTTCAATGATGAGTATTTTTTTCGTCACTTCAGGTGGATGCCCTGTGATTAAAGGGAATAAGTGGTCATCTACTAAATGGGTGCGCGTCAATGAATACAAAGCTTGAACTACTGTCATAAAGGTAATTTCCACTCTCAAATGAATACCTTACAAATCACTAAGGTATGTATCCTTTTAAGTAGAATTGTCAGCTATACTTAAAATATTAGTAATGTTATATCCAATACTTCTTTTATACTGACAGATTTGTAACATTGTTACTACAAAAAAAAAATTTGATTTGGAACATTAATCAATTTAGTGAAGCTTCTCTGGCCATTTTCAGCTCAGTTTGAATTATGTTATTGCCTAGATGTTCCCTTTATGATTGCATCAGACATATAATACGAGCTTTATTTATTTATTTAATTTTTGGCTTGTGACAGGAAATACAAATTGTTATGCCACTGTTGTACCTTGTCAAAGTCGCAAAGCCTGAGCACGAGGACGATCTACTTCAGTTCTTATGTGTAGCCTAGCATACAGCTCGATGCCTTGGAATTCGATGTACCACTACTGCTATGCTAACTCTCATTTTTTTTATTTTTTTTTAATGTTTTTTTTGGGGCGTCAATGATATAATAAAAAATGATTTCTTTTTCGGTTGCAAGTTCTCCAAAGCGTGAAGAAGAAACCAAGAGTTTGTATTTAGTTAAATATAATCATATATTTTTTCATTCCATGGAATTAACACTCATAATTACTCTGTTTATCCCTGGCTAAGTGAGAGGTGGCATCGCACTTACGCTTGTTAATGGTACGGTTTTGTAATGACAATATCTTCAAATGCAAAAAATTTTATACAACCATTGTATAGTAATGTAGTATAACGAAAATTCATAAGTGAATATTTAGTAACTATTTTATAAGTTTACATTTTATTTTATTGTCGCATGCATTAATGGATAGATAGATTTGTGGCACTTGCAAGTTTTTCTCCTTCAACCGACTAGTAATATGATGCTCAATTTGGAAAATTGTAACGGTAACTTGTCAAATTATAGGACAAGTTCTTGCAATTCTATAATTGTAAATAATAAGGGATATATCATTGCAAAGCTTAGAAGACCTTAAAGCAATGAAATTTAGATAGCAAAATAAAATTCCCATGACAAACATTACCCTTTCAAGTTCATTTATCATCTGAAACTGCTATGCATTTAGCTTGGAAAAATTAAATTATAATTTTAACCACAATCTAATAATGTAAAATGCAATATGAATTTACAACACTGAAAGAATTCCCACCAAATTCCCTTTATTTAAGCAAGCGTCAGCACCAAAACTGATTCACATCCCCTTTTGCAGCCTACAGCATTTATTAGAACTTGAGGAAGAATCGCTAAGATGTTTGAGCCTCAATCCACAAGCGGGTTTTAATTTTTGTGTCTCAATGTTTTATGCCAATCAAATTCCTGATGACGTATTGCAGAATGCCTCCGTGATCAAAATATGCCAGTTCAACCTGCAAGAAAATAGCTTGAACTTTAGCGGAAGGGAATATTTTTGCATCCAGATTCTCACAATAGAAGAAAAATATAAGTGACAGAGAAGAAAGACTAGATTTATTCCATACCTCTGTGTCAAACCGTAGTATACAAGTGAATGACTTGCCATGGTCTGTCACCACTGTGACATCTTGACCAGGTCTAATTTCACTCACACTGTTGGGAAGATCAATGCTGAAGCGTTCATAGCCAGTTAATCCGAGAGTTTCAGCATCCTCCCCAGGCTTAAAGCATAAAGGAACAATGCCCATACCCACCAAATTGCTGCGGTGAATCCTCTCAAAGCTCTTTGCTATGACTGCTTTCACACCCTGCAGACGAGTAATGTTTAAAGCATTATATCATTATAAATGCACATATAAAAAAAAATATTATATTCAACTTGGATGCTGTGAAATTGTTTTTACCAGTAGCATTGGGCCCTTAGCAGCCCAATCACGAGAACTTCCACTCCCATACTCAGCACCAGCTAGGATAATTGTATCATGTCCTTCCCTCTTGTACCTCTGTAGCAGTTGAACAGAAGATGATATGTCAAAAAAATAAAATTGATCATACCACCATTGCATATTTCAAAAATTCAGTAAACTCAAATAGGACTACAGGCTGTTTATACAATCACAACCATCTGACTGAATAAAGAATTATTTGGCAGATCCTGCAAGGCCTTTGTTTATAATCCAGAATATGGAAATGATAAAAGAAAAATGTCAACGATATTACGCATGTATTACTTGATATAAACCTAATTTTAAAACCTTCATAGATAGTAGTGACTGATAAACAAAATTGCAAATATAGGCAAGTTGTAAAACCATCAGCTTAGAGTATCACATATATAATGGTTGAGTAAAGAAAATTACCATTGCAGTATCAAACACAGACAATTTTTCCCCAGTTGGAATATGAATTGTTTTCGGGCCAACTTCTCCTTTCAATAGCTTGTTGACAATGCGGATATTTGCAAAAGTGCCCCTTGCCATGATCTCATCGTTACCACGTCGACTTCCATAAGAGTTAAAGTCTCTTCTATCCACACCACGTTCCAAAAGGTATTTGGCTGCAGGACTATCCTTGTGAATGCTACCAGCTGGGGAGATGTGGTCAGTTGTAATACTATCTCCAAAGTTGAGCAAGCAGTAAGCATTCTTCACTCCATGAGGGCCTGGAGGAGACATGGTCATATTTTTAAAGTAGGGTGGCTCATGTATATATGTAGATTTAGAGTCCCAGGCATAAAGAGTGCCAGAAGGAACAGATAACTGATTCCACATGGGATTTCCTTTGGTGATTGCTTCATATGTGGCCCTAAACATATCAGGAAGCACACTTGATTGCACAACCTGAAACAAAGCAAGAACTCAAGAAGATGAATTCTTAATCCTTAAACTACCAAAAAAAAAAAAAAATACATCCATTTTATTTTTCAGAAAGAAAGAATTCATAATTAAGCAGCTTGAACAGCTTACCTCTGCTACTTCTTCACTGGATGGCCAAATGTCCCTGAAAAATATCTTCTTTCCATCTTTTCCCAAGCCAATAGGTTCACTTTCAAAATCAATATCCACCTGCAGCAATGGCCCCCAAAAGAAATAGATGCTTAAAAATAATGGTAAGCTGGCACCAGGAAGACATGCACTACAGTGAAAAGTTAGATTAGCACCACAAAATAATCTAAACCTTCATAGAAATATAGCATAAAGTTCTACACGACTTCATATGACACATGATTTTTAAATGCACGTGGAAAAATTTCAGTTATACCGTGCCAGAAAGAGCATAGGCAACAACAAGGGGAGGAGAAGCAAGATAATTAGCCCTTGTCAGAGGATGTACACGACCCTCAAAGTTTCTATTTCCTGACAGCACAGCTGCAGCTACTATATCTGTATATTCAACAAAACCCACGGTTAGGTCACCTTGAAAGAATACAAGAAGATGCATCCAAATATCCACCAACTAAAAGAAGATATTCACCATTTTCAGTAATAGCTGATGCAACTGCTTCATCAATATCGCCTGAATTTCCAATGCATGTAGTGCATCCATAACCAACGATGTTAAATCCTAGTTGATTCAAATACTTCTGCAAACCACTGTTTCAATGCACATGCTTAAGTTATAAACTACTAGAAACGTGTAGATGTCTTAAATATAGCATTTGAGATTCTAAAAGAACCTTTTCAGAAGGTATTTGGTTACAACCCCAGAACCTGGAGCAAGACTTGTCTTAATCCATGGCTTAACCTGCCAAAAGTTACGTGAGAGTTACAAGTCCAATTAACTTCAATCAAGACATAATAATATTAAACTTGGACAAGCAAGACAAATTGCAATACTCCAAGCCTTAGCATCTAGACGATTATATTTCATACAGCTGCATTATGACTCCGTTTCTCCCAGGGATTTAACATATTGCATTTCCTTGTTAATCTATCTGTTACCAGGAAAATATTACAAATGAACATGAAACAGAAGCTAAAAGTAGAGACATCTAACCTCTAATCCGAGTTCACAAGCCTTCTTTGCAACCAAAGCAGCTCCAAGCATTACACTGGGGTTTGAGGTATTTGTGCAACTTGTGATAGCTGCTATAACAACATCTCCATGCCTAAGCTGTGCTGCGGTGCCTTTAAATGGGAACTCTATGACTTTGCTTTGAGATTCCTTTGGTATAGCAAAACCCTGTAATAGCAAAAAAAAGCATTTAATGAGAAAAGGGGCTAATTTATCCACCACACTCAAATCCAAAGTAAAATACAATTAGTAGTCTAAAGACATATCGGAGCCATGGAGCATGGACTCTAAAACAGTTGTAAGGTGATAAAAGCAAGAACAAAATAGTGCATGTATGAATACAACAAAAAATTTCATACATGCTACTTGAAAACTCAAGCATAACATTTGAGTAGCCCCATGCCCATATCATATGGTTCCCAGGCAGCACAACCAACCAGTATTCTGCTAGAAAACTCTCACCTTGAATCCAACTCTGCTGTCAAGGCATGAATGCCAATCTGCTTTCATTTCTTTCAAAGGAACACGATCATGTGGCCTGCAAAAAGTATGTGTCTGAGATACACTTCGCCAAAGAACGAAAATTTCATCAACAATCATTAAATGAGTGCATAACAGTTAAAAAGAAAGAGGAAAACTTACCTCTTTGGACCTGACACACAGGGTACAACATCTTCCAAATTTAGCTCTAGATAAGAGGAATATACTCTCTCAACTTGGGGCTAACCTCAGGAAAAAATCCTTAGTAAGAAACCATACCATTAAACACGTTTAGTGAATGGTGCTAAATATAATGTTCCTAGCGACTTACCTCACTGTAGTCCACAAACATCTTATTAGCTCGTAGATACGATTCTATGGTAGATATCTACATGACAATAAAACTACAAAAGTAAGCATGTGAAGAGAAGAAAAAAATTCTAATCCGGCACTTTAAAGCATTAAACAAATACATACAGTATCTTCACTTCTACCCGTCAGTTTCAAGTATTGCAAAGTAACATGATCTACAGGAAAGAAGCCCATGGTAGCACCATACTCAGGAGACATGTTTGCAATAGTCGCACGGTCTGCTAAAGACAATTCACTCATGCCTTCCCCTGCATACAGGATCAAAGGCCAATAACTCCTATTAGAATCAGCGATTCAGCAGAAGCCGTAGCTGCAGAACTGACCATTGAAAGTACTAATATCACTAAAAAAAAAATACTATCGGTTAATAGTTTACCATAAAACTCAACAAATTTGCCAACCACCCCATGTTTCCTTAGCATTTGAGTTACTGTCAAAACCAAGTCAGTAGCTGTCACACCACTTCTCAGTTTTCCTGACAACTTAAATCCAACTACGCCAGGCAAGACCATGCTCATTGGCTACAAACAGGAGTAAAAAATAGATTAATGTTCCTTGATATAAAAAAAAACACACACACACACACACGAGCAAGTGCAGTACAACAAGATAAGATGTTACCGAGGAAGGATATTATTAGAACACAAATAGGTTTCTAAAATATTTGTCTATTTCAATGCAGGGAATGCACAGAAGGATTGCGACAACTGAATTGGAAATTAAATAGTCATTTAACAAATTTTAATCAACATGTCCAAAGTAATAAATCCAGTTCCAATAAAAACTCTTTCACCTGTCCAAGCATTGCAGCTTCAGCTTCAATTCCACCAACTCCCCAGCCAGCAACACCCAATCCATCTATCATAGTTGTGTGTGAATCTGTTCCGACAACACTGTCAGGGTAAAGCAAGCCATCTCTGTTGAAAACAACTCTTCCAAGATATTCTAGATTAACCTGTACATTAGCATTACAACTTCATTTCTTGGACGCAGGAAAACATAGAAAATTGCAAAAACTACTAGAGACCATTAATCACCACAAGGCCTCACGAGCACTTTTCTACATAAAATGATTGATTACCTGGTGAACTATCCCTGAACCTGGAGGAACAACAAGCATGTTATCGAAGGCACTTGATCCCCATTTTAGGAAACCGAACCGTTCTTTATTCCTATGGAATTCAAGTTCCATATTTGCCTGCACGGCATTTTCTGATCTTGCCACATCAACCTGAACAGAGTGATCAATGACAAGATCTACAGGAACCTGCATTAATTAAAATGACATATTAACATTTCCAGACTAATTTATCAAATGCAGGTAAACATCACCATTTCAAAATAAACAAAAATATAGAATTTACACAGATAAACGAAAAGATAACCAGAAAATCCAATCTAAATCTAGAAATGCACACATAAATTTTAGCTCACCAATGGATTAATCTTGTTAGAATCCCCTCCAAGGTTGTTCATGGCATCGCGCATGCAAGCAAGATCAACAACAGCAGGTACTCCAGTAAAATCCTGAGAACAAGATAAAACACCGAAATGATAACAAACTTCGAATTGCTAAAATGTAAGACTTAGAAATAAACATTGGACCATGTAGTTTACCTGAAGAAGCACTCTGGCAGTTTTGAATGGGATCTCAACCTGTTTGGGAGCAGTATTTTCCCAGTCAATAATTTTCTCAACATCCTTACTCTTAACCTGAAACTCATCGCAGTTACGAATCGCTGATTCAAGAAGAATCCTGATTGAGTAAGGAAGCCTATCTGCAACACCAACACCACTCTTTTACTATCGTAAACATGTATACAATTCCAATCTCCGAGGTTTTTTCATTTTTCCATTTTCCACTTCAAAATAAAAATAAATAAATCAAACTACAAGCGAACTGAAAATCTTTATTATTATTTTCTGATACATTTCATTTCCGACTGTTAATCGGCAAGAATAAACAAGGTAATAGAAAAACACGGCTAGTAACTGACCGATTCTAGGATCGTTGAGAGCTGGCAAGCTATAGTACTTGCCGATTTCACCACCACCGGGCTTCTCAAGCGTCTTCAGAATCGACTTGAAAGGATTCTCAGTAGCTGTAATGAATCGAAAAACATGAAAATGAACATGAAATCCAAAACCAAAACCAAACCAAAAAACAAAACGCAACGATAATATCAAAGAGTAAACAAACAGATAGATAGAGATCTCGGGGAGATTACCCATGGCGGTAGTGATCGGAGGTCGAGGAGAAGAGCAGAGCAGAGGAAGATCAAAGAGAAACGGATAGCGTTGGGGAGTGGAAGAGTAGGTAAAAGGGCTTCTGGTTAGAGAGAGAAAGAAGAGAGAGAGAGAGGCGTTTGGAAAGTGGAAGTGGGCGCGTGGTGATGTTGACGTGTCGTATATCCTTATAAATCCGATGAATCTGGTACGATCTTTCTTTGCTCATCATCACCACAGCCTTCTTTTTTTTCTTTTTTGTCCTTTAATTGAATTTAATTTTGCTAAATCTTTTAGATATTTGTGATAATTTTTTTCATTCAGAAAATTAGATATAAGTCGTAACAAAAAGACGAAATTATGGTTCATCTTTTTATGGAAAATTTATGAGACGTATATAATTTCCCTTTTTCTTCGATCGTTTTTTAGCTTTGGATGACAGTAACACGGCACTCGCAAAAATAGGAGACAGCCTTTTATTCTATTTCTGTTTTCGCAAAGTTGCATCTTTAGCCCACGCAGGTACACCGGTGTCCCTGCCAAAAACCGAATGACTATCTCTGGGCTTCCCAGAGCCCACTCACCATCTTCAAAATTAGTAGGAATAATTTTGTTTTTTGGTAAATAAAAATCAAATGAGATTGTTCTCTCTATTACCCCCCAAAAAATTAAGATTGTTCATTCTTGTTTGTGTGAACGTAAAATATGATTTTATGAAACCGAATAATTTTCTCGGGTCTTCTTTTCATGTCTTAGTAGTTATTGACTTTGATATTCAACAAGGATTTAATATTATTAAAAAAAAAAAGAAAAATATTTGAACACTTGCTTCTTCTTCTTTTTTGTGTAAAGAAACATTGAATTAAACACAAAGAAAAAAAACACTCCCAGAGGGATTACAAAAAAAACACGATATTTTGAAGACTTGCTTGCATTTGATGGGTGGGGCTGCATTTAATTTTATTTCTGCAATCATTTTATAACTTTCTTTTTAAAACAAAAAAGAAATCATTTTATAACATTTTTATACATTGTTTTTCTAGGAATGCTCGTTGCCATTTATTATAAATAATATGTATACAGTTTATTAATCTTTATAAGAAAACCATTTTCCATGATATTTTCGTGTAGAAACTTTGGCAGGGGAAAATCTCTTGTGTTATACACGAACTTTTAGATGTTCAATTATAAAATCCAACTTATATCCATTTAACTGACAATTGATCGTTTTGATTTTGTTATATAATATCCTGTTTAAATCTCAACTTTAAGATACAAATGCATGTCTGTTATATGTAATTAATAATTATATATAATATATATTATATGGTTGACGAAGTAGTAGCTGTTGATCAAGTGTACATGTTCATGAACTCAATATTTCAAACCCAAGCATTTGTATAGATTAAACATTATATAGCATCCTCATTGTTTTATAAATAGTACACATAAAAATCTTACGTAAGCCTCCTGAAATGGACGCTAAAGCCGTCTCGGACTCTCAATAATTTTATATTATATACATTATATATATTAATTTCTGGAGAGTTGGGGCTGGGACTAATCTATAGGATGGTTACAAACGAGTCACTAATGAAAAGTGGAAGATTAATGTGGGTCATTTTTTAGCTTAACCACCAATAAGAGGAAGATCAAGAAATGGGTGATCATGAATCATGATATTTAGCAGTCTAAGAGTGTAGAATTAGATCACAGAATCTTCTAGTCATTGACTAGGCTACATACTTCGTTTTCCAAGGCTCCAAACCGATGTAGATCAAATATATTATAATATATATATACACACACATAACTGAAATGAATTTGGCCAGCTCTGCCTCAATCAGTGCAGAGACAACTTACAATAATACAATACTATAAATGAATTACATATTAGACATTTTTTTTTGCTGCAATTAAATATTAGACATTGATGACGTTATCAGAAGATCTGATATAAATCTACCCATTTGCTTTTGAATCTGTTGATAAATAAGGCTGGGAGTCTACAGTGACAAGGATTTTGAGCGTGATTTTTTACTAAGATGAAAAGTCATATGAGTTTAATCTACTACGGATAAAAAAATTTTCTTTTTCAAAAAAAATGTAGCACTACACTGCTAAGGCAAAAAGAAAGAAAAAAAAACAGAAGATAAAGAATTTGAGGAACTTCGAGAATGTGTCTTCACTTCAACTGTTAAATTAATAGTGCAGCCATTGATAAGGGCATTAATGGTCTTCCAAGGGATGGAAATAATCGATATTCTCACAGAAACTGTAGCATCTGTCCTTCACAATATTGGCCCAAAAATCTGACTTTTCTCCGTTTTGCTGTGTTCGATCAGATTATTACAGCATATAACAGTCTTTGGACACGGGTGATTGAAGCTGTACAAGCCCTATTGGGACCTTGGAAGGACGCCAGTTTTGATTGACTGAATTGACACCGTCCAATCTAACTCACTATGTTGAACCCCCATTTGTCAACATGGGTTGGTTCTTAGATTGATTTTGCCTATCGGTTTGAAAAATGAAAAAAATATTATATTTTTATATAATATGGGGTAAATTTTACTATTTATCATGGTTGAAAAAATTACTAGTGGGATTCATAAATAATTAATATATATTTTATTTTAATAAACTATATAAAAGCATGAATTCATAATACTAATCAATTATGTTGTCATATTAATATGTTGATTTTACTGATATATGACCATTGTCACCGGTCATGGTAGATAATATTTTTCACAAATAGTGGATATAGTTGGCTCATGTAATTAATATATTATAGTATGTACAAAAAATCAATACTCTTATTACCAAAAATTGTAGCTAAAGTTGGATTAATTTTCACATTTACAAATTTAAAAATTAAAATTTTAATTTTGATATGCAATCCCATGTTGCAATGCTGCATGGTGCCTGCTGCCTATAATTATAATTCTAACATGAGGCATCTTTTTTATTAAAAAAATAAAAATCAAAGCAAATCCTATACTTGTTTTTTTATGATTGTGTGTACAGTGCATGCTTGGCTTCCAATCCTAACTAGTTCATTGTCAATTAAATGGATAATACGTAATCATCTCTTTTTAAGTGATTACAGGTAATCACTGCTTTCATTAAGTGTTAAAGAATACATACAATAGAAACAAGTAGAGATCCACATAGAAGATGAAGTAGTAGTAAATCTTGGAGTCGATAATTGTATTAATAATTGAGATTTCCTTATCTATCCAAGGGTTGTCATGAATACATATCTTTTTATTTTCTGCTGGCTATATATCCTCTTTTCATTGACAACCAAATGTCTTTTCATGTATCCATAAATGGAAGCTAGTTCTTTCTGGAAAAGAAATATTAATAATTGCTACTATTGGGAAACAATTAAATTAAAGTGACCTCAGAAGGAAAATGAAGGATCTTCATTTCACTTATATGTTAGTACATTGTGCGTTTAAACACTTCTCGCAAGGCAAGTTTTTATTTTACTGTTTTGTTTCTTCCTTTCGTGAATTATATATCAGTCTTGTGGAGTTTATTTTATTATTTTTTTCGTCTTTATTTTTATTTTTATTTTCTTTTTGAGAAAGAAGGAAAAAAAGAGTATTCAAATAGAGAAAGATCATGAACCAAAAAGTTTATGCTGTTGGCCAACTGCAATGTTCAAAAGAGAATTATAAATTGGTACATGCCAAGTAAAATGATAATTAAAGCTATATATAAATTTAGAGTTTTCTTAAACTCGATGATATACCTGCAAATAATCATACTTAGCCATTCAAACATTTATTTAAAATATATTGTAATTCCTATTCCAAAAAAGAAAGAAAAGAAAAACATGTAGGAATAATAACAACTACAACTCCCTCTCTCAATTAGTTTTTTTGTGTGAATCCCTCTCTTAATTAGTTAATTTGGCATTGCACACGATCTAGGAATGGGACAGAAAATAAAAAGAACCAATATAATTAAAAAATAATTAAAAACAACTCCGTTTACTCCTGACTTAATAAATTATATTTCATTTTTAAAATCATATAATCGTTTTTAAAATTGATTAAAAGAACAAAGTACGTAACTAAATAAACTAATTTATTCATATTGATCAATATCGAAGGACCTAGTTTCTTCCTTACTTATTATTTTGATCCCAAACGATAATTTTTTATTTCGCTGATCGCTATCAATACCGAAATTTTAAATATCCCTAATTTTCTTCACATTTCCTTATTAATTGCAAGTTTCTTAACACCAGTGGGTCATCACTACTAAAATATTCCTAATTATTTTTTTAAATTAGTTATACCTGAAGGTACGTCTGACTGCTAACAATTAACTGTACAATAAGATTTAACAATTAACTATACCGAAACAATTCAAATGTTGAAAAAAAAATCCTGATAGTTGAGTCGACCTTATAAAAATTTGGTGTTATATATATATATATATATATATAATATGTATATCTTAAACATTTATTAATCTGATCTTTATCTACATTGTCAATTAATATCCAAGGCAAACTTTGCCAGAAGGTACAGAGAAATCTAAAATCTAATTTCTGTAAATTTCTGGAAGACTCCAACTTTTAATTAATAAGATTAATAGGGATTAGTTGACTCATCACGTCAAAAAATCTTCAATTATGGAATTAAGGAGGTCATTGTTTAGCTTAACCACCAGAGAAGCAAGAAGAAAACGGGAAAAGGGTCTTCCAGAATGCATAAAATCTCCTTATAGATAACAAAATCTTTAATTAACCTTCAGATATTAAATGTCAGATTTTGTTTTTCAAAGATATGCTGAGTTGATGGGTCTTTTCCTTGAAAAACTAGAAGAAAAAAGGAAATAAAAATAAAAATAAAACATATGTATGACATTCTACACTTTTGTAAATCTAATTTATCCCATTAAGGTGCTGAATCTAACAATAGTTTGGTCTCAAATAGGAAAACAAGCAAATGTAAACAAAAATGACAAAAAGATTTGGATTACTTGGAAACCTTCAAATCTCTCTCAAATATGATTAAAAAAAGAATGGTGGTAAGAAATGATTGAGCTGTTTAATTTCCAGATTTTAAAGCTTAGATGTAAATGATAAGCCACATGCATTGATGGACATGTCAATGTTCCCTCCGGTGGAGGTAAAAGTTGATCCAGAATAATCTTCTTCGTCTTGTTCTCAGCAAATTGAATGCCATTTTTAAAATTTGGCTACATTTTGCAACGGTTTTGTTTTTGTTTTGGTACCAATTAATAAAATCCATACATGGATGAATTGTGTCGTCGGTCGGTGAGATTTAACAAATAAGACATAGAGCCCCTGCTTTGCTAAAATAATGATTTTTGGAACAGAGAAGTAATAAGGGATGGACAAGAATCCGGTAGTTGCTTAAGAAATGTGAGGGAAAATATATTTTTTATTCAGTAGATATTTTATAATTGAGCTTCACGGAAAAATATATATATTTTAACTCCAGCTGGGTTGGGACATACATATGATATTATTATTATTATTTTAATTTATTGTGGAGAGAGTACAGCATGGTCCGTAGCAAATTAATAAAGAAAAACGCGACGGTTTAAAATAAAAATAGAAAAGGAGTAAATGATTGAGGATTTTGCACCTCGTTCTGGTGAAATATATTTATGATTTAAAGGCATCCGATATGGGTTTTTCAGGTGTGGCCCTTAGTTGTCTCTGAAGTAATATAATAATGATTGGTAAGAATTTAGGATTACATGTTCTAAATTCTTTTTAAGTATATACTATACTAGTTATTTTAATTTTCTTGTTGGTTTTCTACTAATTATTATAAATAATTTTATTAATTTCAAGCAAAAAACAATACAATAAGTTTTAACTTAAAAGAAATTAAGTGTGTTTCGAACTCACAACTTTATTTATAAGTGTATTAGTGTTGGTATTCTAATAATTATTATAAAAATAATACTAAAAATATTAAAAAATCTATCAAGTGTTTACTGAACAATAAGAGCTATAATTATTTTATTAATTTATATTTTATTATATGTATTATTTTAATAATTTACTTGTTTATCATTAAATTATATTAATATTTTAACCACAAAAGTAATAATACATCATCTTACCAATTTTTTTTTTTGTAAACATGTACTGATTTAAGTAAGCATTACTCTTATTATAATGATCTATAAGGGAGATAGAATATCTTAAAATTTTGCCATATACTATATATATTCACTTTATTTAATTTCATCACAGATCACTGCAAAAAAAGTACTTATTTACGTCATATTATTAATGTTATTAAAAGCATATAAAATGTCAGAAATATTTTTCTAACACTTTTAACGGCAGTTATAATTTTGCAGATACAAGCGATGTCTAAATATTTAACGGCATTTTTGGAAATGCCAGTATATTTTTGTGGCACTAATTGCGACATATAATAGTAATGTCGTAGATAATATTCACGTTATTTGTTACGACATATAAATAATCTTGCTAAAAAAATTAATGGCACTTTAAAATAATGATGAGATTATTATTTGTTGCTTTTTTGCTAATGTCAAGATTATGTTTTGGCAGCGGAAATGTTGTAGATTGTATTAGCACCATTTGTTATGACACATAACTAATTTTGTTAAAAATATTAGCAACATTACAAATACATGATGCAATTATTATTTATTGTATTTTTCAGCATTTTTATAAACAATAGGAAAAACTTTTAACAATATTGTAAAAGTTATTTGCATCATTTTTTAAATATTATTATATTTTTTGGCATTTAAAAAACTAATAGAAAAACTTTTTAATGGTTTTATAAAAGTGCTGTTAAATGTATTTACATAATTATTAAATTTTATAATACTTTAAATTATTAATATAATATTTTTTAGGGACCATTTTATTTTATAAGTTACATCACAGTTTTACATTGATAAAAAAAAATTCAATTAGATTTGTAATCATTCTAGTAAATTCTATATTCAACCAAAACATAATAAATAAAATACAAAATTAAGTTTTAATATTTTTTTATAAATGAAAAAAAGTAACAATTATTGCCAATCATGCATCTATCATACTTAACATCTTTAAAAAATAAAAGATATGAATATGAAATTTACATATATCCATCAATTACTCTAAAATTCATTGCAAAAAGTTAAACATACTAGTTCATAATTATAATGTCAACAAAAATTATCTTTGGTTTTCAAAATTCACTTCGATCATTATTGGTTCGTACCTAAAATTAAAAAAAATTTAATTAATTAATGATAACTTAAACATTTATATATTAAATATTATTTAAATAATAAGAAAAAGAAATACGTCAAATGAATTCCATGCTACTATTATTCTCAAAGCTTCTCCAACTGTGTTTATTACTTGATAAGGTTTAGCCAAATGCTAATTTGGTTTGAACACATTTTCAATGTATACTTCCCAAAATTGAAGTCCTAATATAAAGCACTATTCACAATCTTTACTCTCTTTCCAATATAGTGTACAATTTTTTAGACATGCATCAATTTTTTTGTAATCAAACCATAAATTTCTAACAATTTTTATTGCTTTATAATATGAATCAGGAAAATTTGTAGTCAATGAGAATGCATCTTTCAATAATTGAAGCAAAAATGTAAATGTCGTGTGATTCCATTTGTGAAGCACTATCATGTGAAACAAACGAACAACAAATGATAATAAAGAAAATTTAGTGCACCCAGGGTATAACTCATACTCAGCATCTTTTAATAACTTAAATATTTTTAATGCGTTTTTATCAAGCTCCTCCTCATTAACATGTTGATCATCATCAAAGTTACAACCATCTTACCTTTGAAATCTTAATGCATCTTGTACTAGTTCACAAATATCATCATTCGAATGCAATGCTAATTCTTTATCTGGTTTTTGAACATGCGTTGTATATAATCCACCTTTTCCATGGTAAATCCAATTTATATAAGTCTCAACGAATCCATGAATAATAAGATGCTCATATACTTTTTTTTTTCTGAGTAAAAGTATTGCAACACTTTTTACAAAGACACTTTATCAATGACCCTGGCACCTTATTAATGTATGCAAACTCAAGAAAACCTTTAACACCTTCAATATATGGAATTAAGACTCTTGACAATTTCATCCAACTTTTGTCCATGGCATAATTTTTATGGATGATACAAACTCTACCTACCTTGTACATATATAATATTCAAATGCAAAAAATTTAAAAACTCATTGATAGTTATTCAAATAAGATGTTGTAAGTAAACATTTATATTAAAATTCAAATATAAAAAGTAATCATCTATATGAATGTTTATAAACTGAAAGACAATTTGTATTATATATATACACGTGAATGACTTTTCTCCATGATATATGTGTGTATATATATATATTAATTATAATATTTAAAAGTAATCTAAAACAATTTGGGACATGTAAATATACTTTTTTCAACAGTTACGAAGCAAATTCACAAGAGAGTACAAAAAAGCTATAAGACATGATATTAGTCAAGTTTGAAACAAAGACCTATGAAAGCAAGTTAAAATAATTCAAAAGCATGAAAATAATCAATTCAAAGGGCTTAAAATATAAACAAATTAAAGTCATTCTAATTCAAAAGCATGAAAAAAATCAATTACACAACTATTACTCATTGGATAGAAAGAACATGTAGGGTAAACAAATTCTCCAGAAATACAAGGTATAGAAGCTAAAGTTACATACCTAATTGAAAGAATTATAATAAGTAATAAAGAAACTTACTTGATTTTGATTTTTGCTTTTGGTAGAGAAATCAGTTTGTAAGTAAATAAAAAATCAATTCACATGTAGAGAAGAATTAGTTGTAGAGAAATAACCAATTGCACTCTCTCTACGCGTTGTTCTCCAATGTAAAGCTTCAAAGCTGACAATCCTCAATTTGGATTTTGCCTTTTCCTCCTTTCTTTTTTTTTTTCTTTTGGGCATCAATATATAATAAGTGTTTTATTGGTAGATG
>QANX01000268.1:0-30689 GCA_003254975.1 Ochetophila trinervis
TTGGTATTTTTTTTTCTGCTAAATCAATTTGGTATAATTTGTTCCAATTTATGCCATTTAGTTTTAATTTATTGCAAACTAAGCTTTTAAAATTTAAAATTTACATTTTAGTACACTACTCATCAATCAACGTGAGCTAATCAATTTAATTGGAAAAAAATGAAAAATTTAAATTTAAATTTAAAATTTGATAATATAACTTCATTCCTATTAAAAGGTACTAAAATATAATTAATATAAAAAAAGCTGGGCCGTCTAGATCGCAATACAAAGAGTCAGATCAAGCTAAACGTCCATTCCGGCCCAAATTCAAGATAAAGAAAATATAAAAACTGACAATGAAATCAACGGCTTGTTGACCAAATACCAATGTCTTAAAAATAATAAATATTAAAATATAAAGACGGAAAAACCCTTTCCCGAGACAAAATTCTCATGATTAATTAATTAAGAAAGAACAAAAAAATAAATTAAAAAACAAACGCAAAGAAAAAGTAAAAGAGAGGTACTCTGAAGTCCCAATTCCCGAGTTCGAGGATCCGAAAAATCGTCCGGTTCGCCGGCGCTCTGAAACCTAGAAAGCTACCGAACTCTGACCTTCCGAATCGGTAATTTGTTCTCCTAATCCCCTTTTTCTAATTTCTAGTCAATGTAATTATTCTCGCCGTGAACAATTTTTTTTTTTGAAAATTAATGTTTATAATAATAATAGTAGTAATAATAATATAGCAATTCGAATTTGTTCTTAAAAATTCACAATTCTGATTGACACACTAAAATTCAGAAAAAATTGAAATAATTTCAGAACAAAGGCATCGTAAATTTTGAAGGAGATGTGCCATCAAAATTGTTGCGTGCATCTGTCTGTGGAAGAAGCAGCTGCATTGGAGGAGAGTCTGCTTTTATATTGCAAGCCTGTGGAGCTTTACAACATTCTTCGCCGCCGTGCCAAAGACAATGTAATTTTTTATCGTCCAGTTTTTTCTGAAAGCTAATTTTTTGCTACTTTACTGTTTAATTTTGTGATTTTATAGATTGTGAGATTTTGTATATATTTTTTGTTAAATTTAATTATGTTATGTATTTTTATCGAAAGCAATTGCCTCTTGCTTTAACTCTATGATTTATTATTTTACTTTACTTTGTACTAACCTCTTGCACTCTGCAAATGCTTTGTTTAGGTGAAAAATATGTATTGTATGAAATAAAACATAAAATGGGTTTTTGTATAATTAAAATTTAAATAATTATTTGAGGTGGGGAGGAATGTTGATCTGAGAGTGAGAGAGAGGGATCGTTAAGCACAGTTGGAGGAGTTACAGGTGGAGAGAGAATAAAAGTAAGGGTGCCAGGGTGAGAAAGGAAATGAACGTGGTTCTAAATGAATTCCTAAACCCTTACCTGTAATGTAGTTTAAATTTGTGTCACACAAAAAAGTTCAAAGATTTAAGCAGGGGTCGTACTAGACAAAAAGGAAGTTACTTAGTATAGATTGGAGTTTGTCACCCAAATAAACTCACCTATAGATGGTTTGTTTTATTTTTGGTTCTTTTTTGTTTTTGTTTTTTAACGTTTAGGCTTCAAATCTAATTGAAATAATCTGATATGTTTATTTTGATGTTTTTCAACCCTTGAGAACAACTTGATGTGCCATTTCTTTTATTTTGGCACGCTATGCTTCAGATTTGAACAAATTTACTTCTGGAATCTAGTTTCTAATATATAGCTTAGCTCTCTCTCTTTTGTAGTCCATTTCTTTAATGTTGGTAGTCAAATTCCTCGCTTTATGCTTTAGAAATTTAGTTATAATTTCTAACATATCTCTATCTTTTTTACAGCCATCATTTCTTCGAAGATGTTTGCATTACAAAATTCAAGCAAGACGTAAAAGGAGGTATTTGTTTCATTAATATAGATCATGCATTACCCTTGGAAGTACAGGTCCACTGCTGTAGTACTTTGCCTATTTATTTGTTATTATTTTTTCGTATCTAATATTTTTATTCTATGAAGCCTACTGGGGAGTGCTGTTTTGCATCTATGGGAATTCACCTGATTAATTTTCTTTAAATAACTCTTTTTTATTTATATTTTACTTTTAAACATTTTATGCTGTTAATGTGTTTATGCTGCCTTGTAGTATTATGTGCTAATTGGCTTGTTTGTATGTCTACTTGTTTAATATATTTGGCTGCAAAATTATGTCTAGGTTGAGGGCTGGAATGGTAATCTTCAACTATAGAGACTGCCATAACATGTTACGAAAGACTGAAGGTATAGTGAATTTCTGCAAAATTAGTGAACTTTATATTGCTCAGTCAGTTGAGACAGGAGTTGAAATACAATTTGGTTGATGTGATTGTAGAACAAGATTTTGATTTAACTTGTTTCTTGTTATTCAAGTAGCAAGGAGATAGAAGGGAACTTTTACTTATGTTCTTTATTTTGTATTTGAAATGGTTTTCTTTGGAATAGGTACTCTAAGTCTTACCATTGAAATTTCAATAATTAAGCCTATATAGTTTTAGTGCTTATACATCTGGACCTGTTAAATAAATGAAAAAAATGATTTTCTAAATTTATTTATTTATTTATTTTATTTCATTTTATATATATATATATATGTATATTTACTGATAGATATAGTTTGTTTTAAGATTTGAAGACATTTATATACCGACTGTTATATGTTTTTGATTTACAGTTACTGAAGGCTTCTCTTGTCCATTTTGCTTGATGCAGTGCGCAAGCTTTAAGGTATATTCAAATATTCAGTTGTGTGCTTGTTTGTGAAATATTCCATTCAGCTAGAAATTTCAGGAAAAAATCAGAAACCTTGGTATTGGTGTAGTAGATCATTGAGGATTGTGTTTCTGTTGTGGATGCATTCGTGGGCCAGCCTTATATTAGGAAAGCCCGTTAATTAAGTTATTTATCTCTTACTTAGGGATCAAGTTTTTTTAGTTGCTATTTTTATTTTCCTATTTAGTTGTTATTTCCTTTACTAGGACTCTAAATTGTAGGTTTCCTAATTGTGTAATAAGTAAAGGACCAGAAAAATAATAATGAGTTAAGTTGAATTTCTATCAAAAAACGAGGGATCTGGAGCTCTCTCTTTATACAAGTTCTAAGGTTTTAGACTCCCTTCAACGAGTCTGGTTTATTAATCAAAAATAGGTCGTTCACGGAATCGGAACAAAGGGAAGACAATTGATTTCGACTTCCCTGTCAATCGTCCAGTGACACGATCCTATTCGCGAGTTCTTAACAATTTGGTATCAGAGCCAAACACAATGGGCGATGACATTCGAGTGCTGTTACAAGAGGAGCAGACTGTCATAGAGGCCGTGGTGGAGGCTAAATTCACAGAGTTGAATAACCGTTTGGACAATCAACTTAAACAAATGACTCACCAGTTTCAAGAACAGATGAAAACTATAATCTCTAACGTGGGTAAATCCACGTTTGTGGATGGTGAGACTAGCAGCAACACAACTCTACCAGAACGCATACTTCACCCACCGATGGTTGGGGGAGGCATGGCACTACCACCACCGGGTGGGGTGGTTCCGCCGGCTGGAGGGGTTGTTCCAAGGTATACTAAATTGGATTTTCCCACTTTTGATGGAACAGAAGACCCTTTGATTTGGTTGCATCGATGTGAGCAGTTCTTCGAGAATCAACACACTAATGAGGCAGACAAGGTGAGTTTGGCAGCCTTTCACATGTTGGGTGAGGCGCAACTTTTTTACTATCGACTTAAGTTGGAAGGGCGAGTGATGAACTGGACAGAATTTAGCAATCATTGCTTTTGTCGCTTTGGTCCTCCAGAAGGCAGCCATCCTTTGGTAGATCTGGTAAGCTTGAAACAAACTGGAACCGTCGAGCTTTATCAACGACAACTTCAGGAAAAATTAGCATGAGCTAGTCAATACGTTTGGGTCAACCAACATGTGGGGTTATTTATGGCTGGGCTGGATACTTCCATTCGATTGGATGTTCAACTACACAAACCCACAGATTTAGCCATGACTATGAGCCTCGCTAGAGCCTTTGAACAGAAGCAGCAAATGTTACAGGTTGGGAATAATCGAAGAGGGGCATGGCAACCTACTCGAGCAATCCAAAAGAGTGCCACCACCTCCATAGCTGCTGGTTCTTCGGCCTCCTCAACTCCAACTCCATTTATATGACAATTAAGCCGGGTTGAAATGGCAGAACGCTGTGCAAAAGGGTTATGTTATAATTGTGATGAACCCTATTCAGCCATGCACCATTGTAAAAAGCTTTTTTGGCTAGAATTGGGTGATGTACTAGAGGAAACTAATGAAGTAAATTCAGAAGGAGAACCTGAAATTTCCTTACATGCTATAACTGGACAAACACATGCAAGGACCATGCAATTACAAGCCATAATGGAGGGATAACTCTTGCTGAGTTTGGTAGATTCAGGAAGTACACAATTTCATTAGCGCTAAAGCTGCTCAACGCTTAGCACTTCGGGTAAAACTCATACCTAATGCTAGTGTCTCTATGGCCAATGGAGAGAAGATTCAAAGTAGTGGGGTTTGTTCTCAAATACTCTTTTCTATTGCTGGCCATGAATTTTTTCCTGATTTTTATGTTCTTCCATTGGATGGGTTTGATATTGTGCTGGGTATTAAATGGCTTCAAACTTTGGGACCAATTATTTGGGATTTTGCAACACTCACCATGAATTTTTCAGTGGAAGGGAAGCAAGTTATATTTCAGGGACAAAACGTACACTCAGGGAAACTCTTGCATTTGCTTGATGACCCTACTATTTAATTGGATCACTTGGAGAGCCTCTTACTTACATTTGATGACTTATTCCAAGAACCAACAGGCTTACCACCACTTAGACAGTGTGACCATCGCATATGCTTGCTCCCAGGATCAACTCCAACAGTGGTACGACCTTGTAGATATCCCCACCTACAAAAGGATGAAATTGAGCGGCAATGTACTCAAATGATGCAACAAGGGATCATCTGGCCTAGTAAGTCCCCTTTCTCTTCACCAGTTTTGTTAGTCCCAAACAAGATGACAGTTGGCGCTTTTGTGTGGATTATAGAGAATTGAATGCCATAATTGTGAAGGATAAGTTTCCAATTCTGGTGGTAGACGAGCTTCTTGATGAACTTCATGGGGCCCGGTACTTTACCAAACTTGATTTGAGGTCGGTTTATCTCCAGGTTCGTATGTCTCCTATGGATATTGAGAAAACAGCTTTCCGCACTCATCACGGGCACTTCGAGTTCCTTGTTATGCCCTTTGGGTTAACAAATGCCCCGTTCACTTTCCAAGCTCTCATGGATGAAGTATTTCATGCCCATTTATGACATTTTGTGCTTGTTTTCTTTGATGATATTCTAATATACAATCGCACTTGGGAGGATCATTTGTTACATATGTGCTCTGCATTTGAATTATTGCGTGCTAACCGCCTTTATTTGAAGCGCTCTAAATGCTCATTCGCATCCAATCAGGTAGCATATTTGGGGCATATAATTTCCGTTGCAGGTGTAGGGGTTGATACAGGCAAGGTTCAAGCTATTTTAGATTGGCCACAACCATAGTCTCTCACATCTCTCTGCGGGTTTCTAGCACTGACGGGATACTATCGAAAGTTCATTCGTGAATATGGGCAATTGGCTGCCCCTTTAACCAGCATGCTCAAGAAGAATTCCTTCCATTGGAATGAGTTGGCTTTGAGTGCTTTTGATCAACTCAAAAATGCCTTGTCAACAGCCCCGGTATTAAAGTTGCCTAATTTTGACATTGAATTCATTGTCGAATGTGATGCTTCGGGAGGAGGAATAGGCGCTGTTTTGCAACAAGAAGGCCACCTAATAGCATTCTTCAGCAGACAATTAGCTATTTGTCACCAAAAATTGGCGGCCTATGAAAGGGAGCTTATCGGCCTTAGTAAATATGTGCAGCATTGGAGACCATATTTGTGGGGGACGCTCTTTTCTAATTCGGACAGATCACTATAGTTTGAAGTATTTACTTGAGCAACGCCTAACAACACCACCATAACAGCATTGGCTCAGTAAGCTCATGAGATTTGACTTTCGAGTGGAATACAGAGCTGGGCAACTTAATAAGGCAGCTGATGCTTTGTCTCGTAAGTCAACTGATGATATATCATCATTTGCTATCGGCCAACCGCGGGCTTTGTTGCTTGATGCAGTTCGAGAGGAACTTCTTGGGTCTGAAATGTTAAAGGAGATGTATGAACAAGTTGCAAAGGCTGAATTGGGGAATGATTGGGCAATCCTGGATGGGCTTTTATTGTACAAGGGTCGCATCTATATTCTTCAAACTTTTTCCTTGATTTCAACGATCTTATCGGCATACCATGACGGTTCACATGAGGGTATTCAAAAAACCTTGCATCGTATCCGTGGGGATTTCTATTGGAAGCCCATGAAGTCCGATATTGCTGCCTATGTTTCTGCGTGCTCCATTTGTCAAAGCAATAAGACCGAACACTTGAGTCCTACAGGGCTACTTCAGCCGCTTCAACTTCTGGTGCAAGTATGGTCTGTTATTTCAATGGATTTTATTGATGGCTTACCCAAATCGTTGGGGAAATCAGTTTTGTTGGTTGTCGTGGACCGTTTTTCAAAATATGCTCATTTCATTCCCATTGCACATTCGTACATAGCTGTTCTGGTAGCTCGTGTATTTTTTGAGCAGATTGTGTGTTTACATGGCTTACCTGAGACTATTACTTGTGATAGAGACGTTGTCTTCAGTAGTGCCTTTTGGAAGGAGCTCTTTCGTTTGAATGGGACCAAACTTCAGTTTTCTACAGCTTATCACCCTTAAACTGATGGACAAATTGAGGTGGTTAACCGCACGGTTGAGATGTATCTCAAATGTTTTGTTGGAGATTTTCCAAAGAAATGGGTTGCTTGGGTGCCGTGGGCTGAGTATTGTTATAATACTTCTTTCCATTCTGCTCTACAAACTGATGGACAAATTGAGGTGGTTAACCGCACGGTTGAGATGTATCTCAAATGTTTTGTTGGAGATTTTCCAAAGAAATGGGTTGCTTGGGTGCCGTGGGCTGAGTATTGTTATAATACTTCTTTCCATTCTGCTCTACAAACAACACCTTTCCGGGTTGTGTATGGTCGAGATCCACCTCGTTTGCTGTCTTATGTGGCAGGTTCATCGCATGTAGAGGCTGTTAACACTGCTTTGGTCGACAGGGATGAGGCTTTACATGACATTAGGGGCAAGTTGCTACAAGCCCAACAGCGCATGAAGACGTATTATGATAAAGGCCATTGTGATTTGGAGTTTTCTGTAGGTGACTTGGTCTGGCTTCGTTGACATGCCTATCGTCAGCGTTCTCTAGGGACTTTTGGCTTCCACAAATTGTCTCCCCGTTTCTTTGGGCCATTCACAGTTGTTCGCAAGATTGGTCCTGTGGCGTATAAACTTCAATTACCCCCAGATAGCAAGCTCCACAATGTCTTTCATGTTTCCTTGTTGAAGGCCTTCAAAGGTGACAATCCTCCTGATTCGTCCACATTTCCACCCATTGAGGATGGTTGTGCGCTCTATCTTCCTAATTCAGTTCTTCGGACTCGTCTAAATTGTGGTCGGCATGAGATTTTAATTAAATGGACTGGCATGCCTAACTCTGATGCCACGTGGGAAGATTTGGAACTTTTCCGCCGTGCTTATCCAGAGTTCGAGCTTGAGGACATAATCTTTCTGCGGGAAGGGGGTAATGTTGTGGATGCATTCGTGGGCCAGCCTTATATTAGGAAAGCCCGTTAATTAAGTTATTTATCTCTTGCTTAGGGATCAAATTTTTTTAGTTGCTAGTTTTGTTTTTCTATTTAGCTGTTATTTTTTTTACTAGGACTCTAAATTGTAGTTTTCCTATTTAGCAGTTATTTCCTTTACTAGGACTCTAAATTGTAGGTTTCCTAATTGTGTAATAAGTGTAGTCCTTATTTAAAGGACCATAAAAATAATAATGAGTTAAGTTGAATTTCTATCAAAAAACGAGGGATCTGGAGCTCTCTCTTTATACGAGTTCTAAGGTTTCAGACTCCCTTCAACAAGTCTGGTTTATTAATAAAAAATAGGTCGCTCACGGAATCGGAACAAAGGGAAGACAATTGATTTCGACTTCCCTGTCAATCGTCCAGTGACACGATCCTATTCGCGAGTTCTTAACAGTTTCACATTGAGTGGGACTACTTTCTCATTTTGTATGGTGTTTGCAGTTTAAATGTCTTTAGATTTAAAAGTCAACTTGTTTGTTGTTTGTGATACCTACTTATGTTAGATTGTCTTTCATATTTGTATCCATATTATAATTATCCCTGAAAAGTGCTATTAATTTATTCTTCATAATATCTTCTGAGAATTTCTCACTATTCCCTTGATTTTTTTGACATTATTATTTGTATTTTTGGTTTTTTCATAATCATAGATAGATGGTTAGTTTTTCACTAGAAATTTTCTTATCGTGGTGAGACTGAATAACGCATTTTACTTTTTCTTGTAGGGACTGCGTTATCACTTGTCATCTTCTCATGACCTTTTCAACTTTGAGTTTTGGGTTGGTAATTCGTAATGTAAAGTCATTTGCTGGTTGGTTGACCTTTTTGGAGAGGCTTCTCAAGAAACATTTATTTTGTAGGTAACTGAAGAGTATCAAGCAGTCAATGTTTCTGTAAATATTGCCATATCGAGATCAGAGGTCAGAATTGTATTTATATTGGTGTATTGTTGATGTCGTAATTTGTATCAGGTGAAACATATAATCCATTCAATGGTTGTCATCACAAGCAAAAGCATCTAATGGGAACTAGCCAGTTGGCACCAACTTTCTGACATAAATAAGGTTCTCTTGTTTGGAGAACTATTAAACTTGGATTCGTGTAATTTCCACTTTTATAAGATAGCTAAACAGTTTAACAAGATAGAAATTCCAAATCTTCAAGGATTATGCTCTCAGTGAATTTTTTTACATTTTTCTAATATATTGTTCATGCTCATTTTCCCGTAGCAGTATTATTCAATGAATTTTCCCTTTTTAAATCAGAGATGAAAGTCATTAATCATAGTTACCCTTGCACACTTATTACAGTGTAGAATTATAATCAATTCCATTTTCTCAGTCTGAAAATACAAATTTCTTTTGCTTCCATTTTACCTTTTCCCAGCTTATCAGGTCTTGGTTATATATTCATGCAGACTATTGCAGATAGTGCATTCCCGCAACACCAAACATTCTTCTTCTGGTCGGTTTCATAACTCTGGGTACAACTTACAGCTTCGGTTGATATCCTACTCGTCTTTTTTTTTTTTTTCCTCTTTTCCTTTCTATGTTTTTTCTTTTATATAGAGAACACTGAGAGTTCAAAAGGTGAGAAATTTTTGTGCAGCTCAAGATCAAGAAGGCGCCAGCCAAAAAACCTTCTTCAAAAGAAAAAGCATGTTGATGTGAAATTCTTGGAGTTGGACTCACCTTCACTTGCCAGTGAAGGAACAATCAAGGGATTTTCGGAGAAGGATGATGGTAAAAATTCTTTACTGATGCAGCTAAAATTATAATGGGATCTTTCTCTTCTCTTCTTTGTACAAGAAAAAGCTCTAGTTTCTAGCTAGACTTGTGTTTGGATTTGGCTAACCCTCATTTTGTTCTGTTTTACAATGACTTGACTCCTGCTTGGAACAAAGTCTAAACAGGGTTTGAATCAACTTTTCTAAATTTAAGACCTTTTTGATATAGCAGCACTCATATACTCTATAAATATTTTTACGTAGACTTCATGCATACTTATCTGTTTGATTCACTCAAATACTCTATACAAGATTGAATTTTGATGGATGATATGGTTCTGTTTTGAATTCAATTCATGTTTCTTTATATTGATTGCTTTCCTTGGGAAGGATATAGGATAAAAATGACATAGTCGACTGAAAATAAAATATAAGAGTTTTAATGCATAACTCAGGTTTGCATGTTTTTATTTTCTGGAGAGATTCATTCATTTTTTTTGTCATATGGCTTTTGCTGGAAGACTGAATTAAACTTCCTACTTTAGATGCAGTATCTTGCAAAGGTGAAAAAACATCGAAATCATTTCCTGGTGAGAAAAATATGCAGACTGTTTGGCATGGGCGAGAAAACAATGGTCCTGATTGTCCTAGTTCCATGGAGTGCATAGAACGTGTTGGATCAAGTTCTAATGTTCCAGGAATTACTATTGCCATGGCTCAATCTTCCTTGGACCTTGATTGTGCCAAACTGCTCTCAGGAAGTGATCCTGCCCCTCCGACTAAGACAAGGAAAACTGTGGAGCGATCAGACCCTAGAAAGTAAGTCGAGGGATGCTCGTTGTTTTCAATTTTATTCCAAAGGCTTTAACTTTTCCCTCTATTTTTTAGAAATACTTTACTTGCTAAAAAAGACAGCAGTTGCAATCTTGGTTTTTTCTATAGTAGTATGGTGGCTATCAATTAGAAAATATTTAATCAAAAGGGCAAGATGCCTCTCCAAATACAATAAATCTCGCCTGCTTTAACAACTTTGCTCTATTTATGGTCATGTTTGGTACTTAAATGGAATTTTAACTTATTTCAAAACCTCAAAATTGTCATGCAGCCATTGATCTACATCTATACATACTTGACCTGTGTTTTACCAACTTCTATCCCTTGTTTTCATGGATCTGTCTAGTTTATAATATATACCTTCATATCTCCTATATTTCTTTTCTGATTTACCAGCTTCTGTGCACTTGGTTTTCTAGCTGCCTGGCTAATATAATATGAAGCTCCGATGGCTGAACATATGCTTGTGTGTTTGAGTGTGTCTATATCTATATATTTCTTTTTCTCCTTCCATATATGGTGTATTTTTATAACACACAGATCTTCTGCTGGCGTTGTACCATATCCTATCCATTCCTGTATGAACATGCATTTCTTAGTCTTATTCAGGCACCTCAATTGCAACTTTCCTCAATTAAAAGATCTGCACCATTTAATTATTGTTAGTACTTTTCGTGAGCCATTTTTTCTAGACAATCAGCACAACCATAGGATTTCAGTAGGAAAATGTTATTTTGGTTTCATAAATGAAACACAAACAACACATTTAATAGGAAGCTCGTGTACTTATATACTGCTGCTGTAGTTCCTTATCTTGTACTTCTGAATTGCTGCTTTTAGTTTCTTATCTTTTTTTATATTGGTTTTCATATAGAAAGGCACACTAAACTTTTACTCCTGCAACCTTGAGATTCTTATTATTGTTATGAATATGTAATTTTATGGCATGCTGATTCATTTTGTTTTGAATTATTTGGCTAGCCGCGTGCTCCTGCAAAAACGGCAATTCTATCACTCGCACAGAGTTCAGGTGATTAGAAATTTAGAATTGTTACTTCAACAGTCTTCTTTGTTTTCCTTTCTTTTCTTTTTCATTGTTTATTGTTTTTATTTTTATTTTTACTTTTTATTTTTTGTTATGTTTTTATGTGTGACTTATTGTTATTTCTTAAATATCCACATTATTTCACTCCAATCTTTAATTTCTTTGCAAAGAGGATGTAAACTGTAGCCTCACTTAAATGTAGTTTTGCAACAACCTTTTTGCAATATTGAATGTACTTTTGGTCAAAATTTTATTATCCACATTTATTTCTGCCTTGGTTATTTAAAAATGCAGTTTGATGGGTTGATTGGTATTTCCTAGTAAGCTAATTTAAAATGTGTACAGTAATAAAATGGCTTCTATATGTGGAACACTTCAAGCTATGAAATTATTATTGCTTTCTCCCCCTCAGTAACTCTTAAGCATTTCTCATCTTATTTCTTTTGGTTCTTTGAAGTTTTCACATATTTCCTTTTATGTTTAAATCATCATTAATCATATCTACTGATTTCTTAGTTATAGAATTATATAGCATACTCAAGAATTTAAAGTTAATGCAACAAATGTACTCCAATTAAGAATCCTCAAGAGGATTATAAAGGTCTATGGGCATGCATGTTGGTTATATGGTTTCCAAATAAAGAAATGGGTTTTAGTAAATAATCATTGTACTTGGCTGATCTTAGTCTGGACCCGGCAGGAACTAAGGTTTTTGGTTCCATATTTGGGTCATACTAGTTGGCCAACAATTAAACGCCGCTGCTGGAATATCTTCAATAATTTTTTTTAAGGCTTTTTCTTCTCCCTTATTGTGTATCTTTGTTGACCATATGTTAGAAAACAGTTATATTGCTGAATAAAGGTTGATAGTGTTTCTGATATATGTATATATCCTTGTAATATATTGTCTTGACCAGCAACATTTAAGAAATTCTAATGACTTGTTTGCATTTAAAGCCTATGGCGTTAGAGCAAGTGATGTCAGATCACGATAGTGAAGATGAAGTTGATGATGACATTGCAGATCTTGAGGACAGAAGGGTATGCTTGTTGATTATGCTGGACACACACACACACACACACACACACACACATTATATATATATATACATATATATATATATATATAATATAATGCTACAGTGGGCTACACTGCCCACCACTTGTGGGCTTCTGATGGGCACAATTATATGCATCTAACGGTTGCAATAGGTTGTCTCCCACCAAGTAGTGGGTGACTTCCCCCATTAAAACCATATATATATATATATATTTATATTTCATGGCATCTTTTTCTAATTGAGATTCTTGTAACAGCATTTGAACATGTTTTCTTGCCAGGCATATTTATATACCTGATTCTTATTCTGCAAATAAATGGTTATCTATGCTTGTCAATGCTAAAGCAATGACATAAAGGGGAAAGAATTTGTGGAAGGACATGATCAAACTATAGCATCTTGTTAAAGATATTGTCTAAAATTCGAGATTCCTACATATTGAACAGTTAAAAGATAACACTTTCTTTATATATAAAGTATCAGATATTCTGTCTGATAGATAATAGATGCACATTCGTTAATCTTTTGATCTTTGGAAGTCACATTAGTCATAAAAGTTTAAACTGCAATGATGTGGTTGGTTTTATTTACGTGTGATAAGTACTTTAACCTTTAGTTGATTTTATAGTAAGGTAAAGGAAACTTAAAACTTGATCGGCCATCACTTAAAAATTGTTTTCTACTTTCAAACACAAAAACGTTCTTTGAAAAGATAACTTTTGTTTTTAAGTTTTGGCAAATTTTTTGATAAGATCAAGTTTAATTGCATATCTAAAGTTGATTATTTATATTTAATATATCTTATGCTCAAAAACTTGAAAACTAAAATTAAGCTGTTCTGTTTCAGATGCTTGATGACTTTGTGGATGTTACCAAAGATGAAAAAAAGCTTATGCATCTTTGGAACTCATTTGTGAGAAAGCAAAGGTAGAATTTGCTGGTCACTTCTGGTTCTCTCATCTTTTCTAAGTTATGTATCTTTTCTTGTTTCTTTTTATCTTCTTCTTGCTTTAGGATGTCAAAGTGTTTTGGAAAAAGGACAACATATTTTTTTAGAAATTTTTATTTTAAAAAGTTATACTGTCATTTGCAGGGTTTTGGCTGATGGCCATATTCCCTGGGCATGTGAGGCATTCTCGAAACTTCATGGAGAAGGGCTGGTCTCATCTCAAGCTCTTTTTTGGTACCATTCTTGCTCTACTTAGCCCTAATTCCTTGGCCATAGTTTTTTGTTTCTTAAATTGATTTTTGTTTTCCCAGATAAATATATATATATATATATATATATATATATATATATAATTTTCTTCTACTGGCCAATGTTCCCCAGTATAAGCTAGGTGAACAACGCCTCTCCATGTGGTGAGTCATGTAAATCTACTTCCACAACCACCGCATGTGGAAAGGCGTTTGTCACCTAGTGGAAAATTACTGAATATGTAAACTTTAAGTTGATTTCCTAATCTATGCCTATGCCTACATTTTTTACCATTTACATTGTGGGTGATTTACTGAATGTGCCTTTTTTATGGACTGAGTTTATCCACTACAAATTAGTACAATAAGCCCTAGATGTGCAAGACGAACATCATCTATGTGGTTGATTACTCTATTGTTGCAGTAAAAATTTTAGCCTCTCATCCCTACCACAAATGCGTGTTCGGGAAATTTCATGTCTTGTTCCAGTCATCACTAGATGACTTGTAGTTCTTTGTGGATCTGTAGAATCTCAATCACGATGCATGTTGGTTTGGCTGTCTTTGTAATGACTCCAAGGCATAAACTCTTATGATCTAGCTATTGAATAAATTCTTTGGAAATAAGTGCAAAATAGTTTTACCACCGGACAGTGCCCACCTTGGATTCACTTTAAAGTACAATTTAATCATACTTATTCTGACTTTGAAGGTTCTTTGTTCTGAAATTTCAATCATAACTGCTTTCTATTATCATTTTTGGAATATTATCTGAATGTGAAATGGTCTTTGCTCAGGTGTTGGAGATTGTTCATGATCAAACTTTGGAATCATGGTCTTCTTGATGCCGGCACTATGAACAATTGTAATATAATTCTCGAGCAATACAGAAACAAGGTACCGAATGTTAAACCAGATCAGGATGGATGATAACTATCTTGGCTTTGTAGGGTACCAAGATGGGTGAGATGGGTATAGGTTACTTTTGCCTTTTGAGTTTTGATTTATTCTCCTATTTTGATTATCATATCATTATTGCACAAATGGAGTGAAATTCATTTCATAGGCAAAAGTAGAAAATTGGGGGTTTTCCATCTCAATGTTGTATTTAGATCAAATGAGCCTTTCATTGTCTTTGGCATAATTTGGAGAAAAAATAAAATCTGCCCCTTTGGCCAGAGCTATTATGTTGATTAATTCTAATTTTACCATTCTTATTATGTTAACCATTATTCTATAGTAAGCAATTTAATATACGTTCGTTATAAATTCTCTCTCTCTCTCTCTCTGTGTTATGTTTGTAGGTATGTATCGATTGTCTGCTTCAGGGAGGGACTGATGGAAGTTTAAATCGTGATTAGTCTTGAAAATGAACTGGGCTAGATTGATTTTCAGTCTTGGACTGCTGGGCTTAGATTTGATATGGTATCAATGTAGCTTATCCAAAAGGGTTTTTATATGGATTTCCAATGCAAAATAACTATATATTCATTTTAAAAAATAACTATTCACGATCACCACATCACTAATTTCAAATCCAGAAGATCCATCAGACCTTCTCCACCATCAAAAAAGCTCATGACAATTTTTCTTTTCTCCCGTGGTGGAACTTTTTTCTCTTCACCATGGGGCCTTCCATCTTCTCCCTGTTTGGACGGACAAGCAAATAAGAAAATTAAAAAAACAATAAAAAATTATCTCAAAATTTAAGCTTATCGACTCCTAAGTTTCTAAGTTTGCTAAAGGTTTTGAGCATTTTGAATCCAATGGAATTGTTTGTTTGAGCCAAAACAGCCCCTAACCACTTCATTGGAAGAGTTGGCCGACTGCATCTCTCAATGGAAAACCATTTTAAGAATTGATAGACAGGAAAAAAGGGTTGAGGGTGGGGAGAGCGAGATTGTGTTGGGTAGGGCAGAGTTTAAGAGTGAGAAGGGCAAGGTGGGGTAGAGGGGAGATCTTATAAGGAACCAGACCAGGGATAAAAGGTTTTCTCTCTCTCATTTTGGGGTTCGCCATTTGGTGCAACACTTGCTGGCATTGTTTTTGTATTTTGCTTTCTCTCTCTCATAGTTCCTTCAGGATATGGAATTTTTATTTTCAAATTGGAGCTCTTTTATGTTTTCAAAGTTTGCTGCCTCTCTTTTCATATATATCTTATATATTATAAACGACGGTAGGAGCAAATGATGGATTTCTGTTTTTTTTATCGTCCATGTAAAAAAAAAAAAAGTTGTTTTTTTTTTTTTGAAAATAAAAAAATAAAAGCTGTAAAATGGAGAGCAAGTATATACATCACAAAACATGCATTTTACCCCAGCCATCCCTAACTTCACCACTGTCTTCGATCTTGATTCTTCATCTTCAACGTGAGATGAGTATAAGCTAACCAAACTACTGCAGTAGCCAAAGACTAAGAAGCATTTGTCACAACAAGGAAAAAATAATACTTTCAAGATAAAATAATAATGTTAAAAAATTTCGGAGTTAAGAGACCCTGTCTCCCCAATGATAACCCATGAAGAATTGCTTGTGCTATTGATTTTTGTTTTGCTTTTATTTTTGTTGAAACCTGTTTTGATGATGATCATACCTCTTTTTTCTCCAACTACTACTTTGCATGAATATTACACTCTCATGGAAGGAGATGGGCAAAAAGGGGATAGAAATAAGGTATGTGTGGAAATGAGTTTGGGTCTTTGGAGGAGGTTGTCATGTCATATTCTAAGAACAACTTTATTTTTTTTCTTTTATAATAAGATTTTTTTTTTTTTTTTAAAAACCAGAAACTTCAAGTGGGTTCATTTTACTTCTTCAAGTTCTTTTTCCCCTCCGCAGGATGTAAAATTTCATTAATAAAATAAACTTCAAATGGGTCTGCCAACAAGATCAAAGAGGCGGATGAACAGCAACGAACAATTTGACAAAATTTATTGTTTCAAATATTGGAAAATTCTTAAAGGAAGAGAAAAAGTTTCTAAGAAAATTAAAGCATTGAATATCCTGCATGGGCTATGGGCTTTCTAACATACTGTGGTGGAAGGAGGTAGTTCATCTATTTTGTTAAATTCCTAGATAAGCTCAATTTTGTTTTGCTATTGTGTGTCTTGATATTTATAAGAAATGATGGATGCAAGCATGCAAAAAGCCTTCAACCATCCAGTTAGTTAAAATGCTTGAGCATTCCAATTTGCTATGCTTGGAAGTCAACTTGAAAAATGGGATAGGAGCTCTTAGCCTATCTTACTATTAGTTTATTTATATGCTTATGGTTTTGGGAAACAAAATGGAGACAAAATAGTATATATTAATTTGGAAACAAAGTGTGAAGATTTGCAATCCCTACTTTACGCGGTGCAAAGATTGAGAGGAAAACACTTAAGCTCGTTTGTAAATTGACAGAATCTATATTAATCTATGTTACTTTTAAGAAATAGTTTCCGTAGATAATTTCTCATGTTATCTTGTCTTTAAGAGGATTGGAGAGTTTTGGCTATAGAACTGGTTTTGGTTTCTGGTTTTTTATTTGTAGGACTTGTTTTGATTTATTCAATTTCTAGGTTTTGATTTATTTGGTTTTAATTTTTTAATTCTATTGGTTGTATAGATTTCTGATGGTTTCTTTTGAGGGTCCGGATTCATTTACAGGATTATGTAAGCATGTGAGTTTGTATCTGTAATAATGCTAGTATTCTTTCATTTTCTCTCTCCCTTTCTCTAATATATAATTTGAATTGCCAATGAAGTTTTGATTATTGGTTGTTTAGTTTTAGTTTGATTTTTTCTTTCTCCTTGCCAACATTCTTGAAATACAAAGAAAAAGGATATGGATGACATTTGATTTCCTTTTCCATTATTTATCATTTTGGTATGTTTATTCTTGTTAATTTCACTACAAAAAAAAAACGCTGTTTTGTGACGGAAGCAAATTCGTCACAACGTATATTATTTGTGATGAATACGTCACATAATCAACCAACTGTGATGGTAACTAACCAGTCACAGTGCTTTCGCAATAGCCCCGATACAAATTCTCTTCAGTGACCATTTACTGTTTATCGTCACTAAAAATGAAGTGTTAGTGACGGAAAACATCCGTCACTTATATTCCGACCCATTGTAATTTTCCGGCGAGTCACCGCCGGCAAGGATTAAGTGATGGCTAATATTTCGTCACAATAATGACGTTTGTGACAGTATAGTGATGACTAACCGTCACTGTTAATTAAATATGACGGACAAACAACTGTGACAATTGTGAGTTTTAGTCACGACATTGTGACGGGTTTCTGTCACAATGGCACAACTGTGACCCCTTAACCGTCACTGTTACTTAATTGTGACGGCAAGATAACCGTGATGAAAGAACTGTTAAGTCACGACTTTGTGACGGATTTCCGTCACAGTTGCCCTTGATTTTGTGGGGCCAGCAACGCTTTTCTGTGACAATTTTGTGACGGGTTTCTGTCACTTATATATATTTGTCACGGTTTGTATCCGTCACGTAAACATTGTTGTTGTGACGGTTTTGTGACGGTTTCCCGTCACGGATATATAATTGTCGCCGTTCTTAGCCGTCACTTATACATATCATTGTTGTGACTGTTTTGTGACGGTTATCCGTCACGGATATTTATTTGTCACAGTTCACGTCCGTCCCTTATACATATGTTTTGTGATGCGTTTGTGACGATTTTCCGTCACATATAAGTTATTGTGACCGTCCATAAGGAAAGTTTATTGATGGGTTTTTTGTTTTTTTCCCGTCACACTGTACCATTTGTGACGGATTCTATGTTTAATGTTAGAAATACCAGGGAGGCATCTAGTTTATCCTTTCCCTGTAATTGTGACACTCAAGCAATATATCATTATGACATCACAACCCCAATTGTATAATAAACATATTAAATTCATCACTAACAAATTGCATTTAATTTATCAAGACACATTCATATGAATCCATGCTTGCACAACCATGTTTGCTAATTACATACCATACTTCATTAACATTATACACAACATCTAACTTGTCCAATAGGTTGCACAAATTTTTCATTCAAGCACTTCCACCACTCTAGTGCTTGAATTAAAAATTATGTCCTAACATTTGGATAACCCAAAAACAAAAGTTCAGCTAACAAATTTCTATGTAGTTGCATTTTCACACAACATAAACTTGTCACAGCATTCTCAAAATATACATAGCTGTTAAATATTAACAGTAAGCTGCCCAACTTCAACATGCATATACATTTTGCAGAACCTATTAGCAATGTGTCCTAAATAGAAGTCATGACTCACCAAAACGAGCTTCTTTGACGTCAAAAACTGCATTGCGAATCTGGAAATACCCTGCACAAATAAGACACCCCTTTTGGTTTTTTTCTTCAATATTCAAAATGATAACCCAAAAAACAAAAAATCAGCAACCAAACAAAATTTCATCAAATACTTGCAACCTCCTCCGCTTGAAGGAAACATGCTTCTAAAACATACTCAACACCAAAAACAGCAACAAAATGTACATTCACAGTAGCTAGCTAGTTGCATTTCACAAGGATCCCCCAAAAAACAAAAAAAAAACAGCAACCATGGTAATTCATCAAATACTTCCAACTATTTTTAGCTTTAATGAAACATGCTTCTAAACCATTTGGAACACCAAAAACAACAAAACTTGTACATTGACAGTAGCTAGCTAGTTGCATTTCTAAATGATAACCCAAAAAACAAAAAATCAGCAACCAAACAAAATTTCATCAAATACTTGCAACCTCCTCCGCTTGAAGGAAACATGCTACTAAAACATACTCAACACCAAAAAACAGCAACAAATTGTACATTCACAGTAGCTAGCTAGTTGCATTTCACAAGGATCCCCCAAAAAACAAAAAAACAGCAACCGTCGTAATTCATCAAATACTTCCAACTATTTATAGCTTTAATGAAACATGCTTCTAAACCATTTGAAACTCCAAAAACAACAAAATTTGTACATTGACAGTAGCAAGCTAGTTGCATTTCAAAATGATAACCCAAAAAACAAAAAATCAGCAACCAAACAAAATTTCATCAAATACTTCCAACCTCCTCCGCTTGAAGGAAACATGCTTCTAAAACATACTCAACACCAAAAACAGCAACAAAATGTACACTGAAAATTGCTATTACATGTCAAAACACATATTCCCAACTTCAACATTTGATGTATATTCCACAACCTAGCAGCAATGTCTCACAAATATGAATGCAACTGCCACCACACAAAAAGCTTGCTGTAAAACTTCTTCTAAACAGTTGGAACACCCAAAAAACAACAAAACAGCAACCTTATCCCAAAGTTTTTTGCATTTCGACACTACTTCAACATTCCACAGCATTCTCAAAACACATAATCCCAACTTCAACATTTGATGTTTAGTGCTTAACATACAACCAATGTCTCACAGCTAGATTAAACTGAAATATAATTATCAGTCTTCCTAAATATGCAGCAATAAACTTTTGTATAACCCAAAAAATAAAAAATTCAAAGAGAATGACAACGTACCCAAATGACCCGCTAAGTATCATGGCGGGGCTGACTATCCCACCCAGGTGTCAGCGACTCAATATGGCCTTGCAAGGATTTGAGTGTTGCCTCCATCTCAGCCATACGTGCTGCAAGCTGCTGGTTTTGAAGCTTCAATGCTTCATTGCATGCCCTTGTTTCTTGCATCTCCTGTTCAACCGCAGCCGTATCAATTTGTCCTCGCTTTAAATGATGCAATGGGCCAAGACCCATGCGAACTTGATGGCCACGTTTAGGAGGCAGCACCTTGTCGAATATCTCATCGGTTGTCAACTCTAACCCCTCCTCCAAATCTCGTAGCCTTAGTAACTCCTCCTGCATAAACAGCATCATCCATGTATAATTACGAATTTTGTATAAGTTTTTTTGGAATTTAAGTTATCGCTGAATTTATATCATCTATATCGTCAATGTGTACTTTCATGAACTTCCACAAGACAAGCTAATCAGTGTTACAATCCACTACATGCTATTTGACGCCTATTCAATCAAATAAATCATAGTATATTAAATAACATCCGTGAATGTGTTGCAATCCCTCACTAAATATAGCAGCAAATATTTTTATATGTATATATATTGTACTGCGTTATCTTTCTAAGTATTTATGTTGCAATTTAAACCCATTTATTTTTTTATCAAGTTGTTGTACAATTTAAGATACTCACATAAATCGATTTGGACTTCTCATCCACCCATTTCTTCTTTGTTGCGTTGTAGTGGGTGGTATACCACAATGCATACTGGTCCACCGATCCATCCTATTCAATTAATAAGCAAACAAGTTCAGGAATTAGTTTGCTGCAAAAAATTTAGCCAAGTTCAATTTAGACATCAAAACTCACTCTTACTGGCTGCGTGGCCTCGCCTGCAAGTCTAGCAAACAACCTCGTGCCCGAACTATGATTAATTCGGGCTGCACCTCTATTATGTTTGTTCGTTGCACTCATTTTCTGCACGTCGAAATCACACGTTAGCAAAATTAATTTGAAAAGTTTCAACCGATTGTATAGCTGCTGGTTTTGGTAGTACCTTGAATTTTTCAGACTTGAACCTCTCAACAGCCAACAGCCATTCATGCAAAGCAACCTCTCTAGGACAAGCAGCGACAACTTCTTCCTCCGTGCTACACTTATCATACCTCTCTTTCAGCCTATATCGCCAGCTGCGGAATTGTTTCTTCAACTGGTTGTGCAGCACTTCGTAGTTGTGTGGTTCGTCACCGAAGTCAAAGTTCCGCTGCAACAAAGTTTCAAATAGTTAAATCAGTACACAAACGACGCATTTGCTGCTGCAGCTTATGACTAAGTTCACATATATATTTTTATGGAATGAAAGTGTCAAAAAATGTCTTCACCTTCAATTCGTCCAATATATCTTCTTTCATATTGTTAGGGACGTCACTCCATTCATTAACATGAGGCAGGGCTTTGCTTCTTATCAGTGCCCCAATTTCAGTGGTGATTTCTTGGGAGAATGCACCAACAAACCGCATCACATGCTTGGGCACGGTAACCTTCATAATCCCCATATTTGGGAACTTTTTCCGCAAAACGGTAAGACTTCTAGTTGGTCCACGCTTCCTAACCGGTGCTGTAGCTGAAAAAATGTAATTGTTGATATTAGTGGATTAAGATAGCTAAAAATCAGCAACTCCGACAACCACATTCTTTATCATGCACATTTTTATCAATCCCACAAATACATGTCAAAAAAACTACAATTCCTTACCGTTTGAAGCTGTTGTGGCAGCAAGCTGTTCACCTCCATGTTCAGCTTCCATGTGCCCGCTGTCACCAACATCCAAGCCATCAGTAGTTTCAGGTGGCAGCGTCGCATCATCATCGTTCAAATCGCTGCTAACGTGTTGGTCCTCTTGGGGCAGGTCTTCCGCAGCATCACAAAGTAAAGATGAGGATGCAAAAGTTGCATCATCCTCATCGTCATTACTTTCGGTTCCATTACTACTGCAGTCAACAATCATAGGCTCGACAATGCCTTTGCGACGTGCCGATGTCGCACGAAACGCTCGTGCTTCCCGTGGCAAACTTCGTAGCACACGGCTTGTTTGAGGCGCGCACACTCCTACATCGACAATAAAAAACCAGCGGTTGTTCCACACACAAAAATACATGTTCAATCATAAAAATCAACGATGCTATTGTTTCGCTGTCAACAATTATTAAATTTGCCAAAACAAATATATTTAACACATTAAATAAGTTGTATGCCTTCAAATTAAATTAAAATATAAACGTAGGACTAACTTCGTATGGGAGAATGAGGTTCGTCACGCTTATCTACACTCTTAAAAAGCTGGACATTCACCCGGTTTCTCGGACTTCGGCGTACCGGAGGCAATGGTTGAGACATTGCAACGCCTTTGCCTATACAAAAACAGAAAATTATAATATTCTGTTTCGACCATCCCATTAGGGGCAGCAAAGTATTTTGGTTTTTCACCTTTTGTTTTTGGTCCGACACGTGAAACGTTATGTGTCGATGTCATTTCTCGTCAGGGTGTCGGTGCGGTGCTTTGAACACTATCCGCTTCTCCTCTATGCACACTAACCCATTCATTCCCTGCGGTCAATGAAAGCAATTTACAGCCGCTGTGTTAGTCCATTAGTCATTACTAAAAATGTCATTGAATGCAGCAACCAAGTTAGACAAACCGTATATAAGGGTTAGAATGTTAAACCTGGGCACGTTTGATTCCCGCAATGTCCGGAGCGTGTTTCTCCCCTCGTTTTCGTCGGTGGTTTGGCTGTGCTTTGTCCTCGTCGCAATGGTAGCTTTTTACCCAACATTTTAAAAAATTAGCAACTGATTAGATCCTACCTGCACAACATTCAATCAAGTGATCGTGGAACATAAATATTTGAACATCCCATATTTTACGATATCCAACAAGGAAAGTTAATTATGCAAACCTCACAGTAGTTTCACATAGATTACAACACACAAATTAAACATGACACGCAAAATATATAACTGTCAATAGCGACATATGCATGCCGAAGTTAATAAAGTTACAAAAAAATTATGAATCACCATCGGAGTCCTCAGTAAAGGATCCGTTATGCCTAATTGTGCTGTCACAATGCACACCCTCGTTTATCGCAACACCTGAGACACTAACAAGCTGACCATCCATATTTGTCCTTTGTGTATGTGAAAATTCCTCTCCCAAATTTATGTCAAAGTCGCCAACACACTCGTTCTGTTGATAAGCATCCTCAACCGATGTATCAACAACCGGTTTGGTTACTTGAACGTCATACAAGTTGCGGGGCGGCACACGCTCAACAACAACCCAACCCTTTTCCATCTTTGGGTCCGGTAGATATACAACCTCCTCCGCTTGAGCTGCGAGTACGTACGGGTCGTTCTTGTACCATGTCTTAGATGCTCTTATACTTAGGATATTAAATTCATCAGTGGTGAATCTGCTTCGGCTGCCAAGGTCCCACCAATCACATTTGAAAATGAAGACTTTCTGATGTTCTCTTCCATATCTTAGCTCAAAGACATCCCGAAGTACACCGTAGAAATTGATTTCTTCACCTCCGTGTTCAGCTTTAACGACCAAACCACTATTCTGAGTTGCTCGACATTTGTCGCCGACGATTGTGCGAAACCTATGTCCACCTATAAGGCAGCCACTGTACCGAACAACTCTCTTATCGGGACCTCTAGCAAGCCGTTTCATATTGTCGACTGTGCCATCAATGTCGCTAGCATCAAACTCACGCAGCTGCATATTACGGATCACAAACAGCAACTGAGTTTAACATTGTTAACAGCCGATAGAAGTGCAACCCAAAACAATGCAAAATGTATTTCGATATACATACCCGCTGTAGCAGCCACAAAGGAAAATGTGTCTACTGGTACGCATGAATGTCCATAGTAATTTCACCGCTGCCTTGTTCTCTGTGTTCACTACAAATAGAGGTATACGTAGTGAACTTTACAAAACCCCATACTTTGTTAAAAGCATTAACAAAAACTTCAACATGGAGTAAATATATTTGCGTTTTACTTACTCAATATAGGGAAGGACTTCGGTGTAATTGTTCAAAATGTACCATCGGATCTTCGTCCACTCGATCATGTCAAGCTCTTTATATTTCTTTCCGCCAAGACCATGGGCCTTATGCGAGAATGTAGAAAATGTAGACCTCTCATTAGATAAATTGACATCGTAGTTTCTTTCCAGTCTATTAAACCTTGTCTCCACATAACTAAGATACATGGAGCAAAAGAGAAGACATTCGTTTGCGACGTAAGACTCGGCAATCGATCCTTCGGGACGCGCTTTGTTACGGATATAACATTTCAGCTTGTGTAAGTACCTAAAAAGTGGAAAATTGATAATTATACATGTGTGCGCTAATGTAACGGAGGCATCTAGTTTATAACAACAGAGTCAAACTGGTCAAAGAAGTACCTTTCAAAAGGATACATCCAACGATACTGACACGGGCCCCCTACTATTGCTTCGCGTGCGAGGTGAATTGGTAAGTGGACCATGACATCGAAAAATGAAGGCTGAAACATCGTCTCGAGGACAGACAATGTAACAGCAATGGACTTCTCAATTTGTAATAAAGATTCTTTCGTCAACGTCCTCGACGTCAACTCTAGGAAGAACAAGCACAACTGAATTATCACAGTACAAACATCTCGGCGTAGGGTACCACGCAGTCCAATTGGAAGCAACCGCTGCATAAGGATGTGACAATCATGGCTCTTCAAGCTGGATATTTTTGTTTCGCTCATGTTAACACACCGTGAAATGTTGGAGGCATACCCATCGGGAAGCCTCACATCAATAAGGAATTGGCAAACTTTTCTCTTTTCAGCATCACTGAGCATGTAGCATGCGGGGGGCAAATACACGGATCCATCCGTGCGTACTGGATGGAGGTTTTGCATAATGCCCAAAGCCTCTAAATCCAAGCGAGTATTGTAGGTATCATTTGTCTTTCCTTTGAGGCCCATCAGTGTTCCTAACAATCTATCACACACATTCTTTTCAATATGCATAACATCCAGGTTATGCCGCAATTGAAGAGTTCGCCAGTATGGCAAATCAAAAAATATTGAAACTTTGCGCCAATTAGTATTTGAATCAGCATGCTTCCGTTTTCTCCGACCACAAGACAATTTACCGAAGGTGGGTTGGCTAACGTTTTGAAGCTGAGCCCAAATTTCATCCCCTGTCAAAGTTGTAGGCAGTGCTCGACCCTCCCTACAACTATAACATCGGTTGTTCCGTAACCGATGGCCAGCCGGTAAGAACCGTCGATGTCCGACGTAAGCAAGCTTGTGGCCATGTTTCAAGTAGAGGAAAGAGGCATCAACACTACATATAGGACATGCTTGTTTCCCTTTTGTAGACCAGCCCGATAGATTTCCATAAGCAGGGAAATCGTTAATAGTCCATAAAAGAGCGGCATGCATTTGAAATAGTTCATTAGTTGCTGCGTCAAATGTTTGCACGCCTTCATCCCAAAGTTTTTTCAATTCTTGAACTAGTAGCTGAAGATAGACATCGATATCATTCCCCGGCGATGAAGAACCCGGGATTAGCAAAGTCAACATGAGAAAAGGGTCCTTCATACATAACCACGGGGGTAAATTATATGGGACAACAATAACGGGCCACATGGTATAAGGTGTTGACATGTTATCAAACGGGTTAAAACCATCGGAAGCAAGTCCAAG
Source organism: Ochetophila trinervis (assembly GCA_003254975.1). Classification (NCBI taxonomy): domain Eukaryota; kingdom Viridiplantae; phylum Streptophyta; class Magnoliopsida; order Rosales; family Rhamnaceae; genus Ochetophila; species Ochetophila trinervis. The sequence continues at coordinate 26,005 of QANX01000268.1, forward strand.
CTTCACATTTCTTGGCTCACTAGCAAATATGGGGAAATATTTGTCAAAATTCTGCCATTCTTCAGCATCGGCCGGGTGCCTTAGGGTGCCATCGTCAACCCTCATTTCATGGTGCCACATCATGTCACGGGCTGTTTTCTTGGATACGTACAGCCGCTGCAACCGTGGAGTCAATGGGAAATATCTTAGTATCTTATGTGCCACTTTTTTGTTACTAAATGCACAGTCCTTATAGCGCGGTGCATTACATGTTGGGCATACATCCAAGTCCTTAAATTCATTCCAAAACAGTATGCAATCATTCCTGCATGCATCTATTTTCTCATAGTGGAGTCCTATATCTCGGATGACTTGTTTTGCCTTGTAGTATGAAGAATATAGATCCGACTCGGCTGGAAGGATTGTGTTTAGTAATTGCAACAGCATGTCGAAGGATTTGTTTGTCCATCCATTCGATGTCTTTAAGTGCAGCAGCTTAACTAGGACCGAAATCCTTGAAAGTTTACACCCGTTGAACATTGGAAGTGAAGCTTCATGGAACAACTTAGCGAAAGGATTTGAGGTAACTTGACAATCAGCTTGGACTGGATTAGATGTTGATGAGTTTGACCATTCGGTGAATAAAGCCTCGTTGTTCAAGTCATTTAGCATTGCCCATGTCCCGTCCCCAAAGACATCATCTTCACCGTCGAGCGAAGCATCATCATCTACAATGTCTTCGTGGACATGGGGGCTTAAGGTCTCACCGTGATACACCCATGGATCGTATGACGTGAGCATTCCGTACACAATCAAGTGGTCGTGTACCTGATCCGGGTATAAGAAGTAGTAGTTGTTACACTGGTAGCATGGACATTTGATTTTCTCCTCCTCTTCCATATTGTTTTTTGCAAAAGTAATGAACTCCTTGACTCCATTAACATATTCCGGGAGTGATCTATTACGCACTTGCATCCAACTCTTATCCATATTTACTTTCAAACAGAAGCAGTACGACAAGGCCGTGAGTGGAACAAGCCACGGCTGTGAGTTTCGAGATTAAAGACACAGAAGTGCAAGTGTAAAAAGAATTCCAAATGAATTCGGTTGTCAACATTAAACATGTTTGCATATAACCAAAACAAATTCAGCAGCATTGAAAGATGAACGATGAAGACATAGCAAAATGTACATTGACACGTAATTAAGCAAGACGTTGTTTTTTCATGCGAATGAGGTGCTAAATAGACAAAAAAAATTTGCGTAATGTACCTGGAAATAGAAGCCTAACTTGGGAACTTGAAGCCACAATGGTCTCGTAGAGCTGTTGCACAAAACAAATGGTCATTAGAACATTGAAACTTATATTGTCGGAAAAGCGTAGGGGTTTCGTCAAATATAGTACAAAACCAATAATGCATATGAACCAGCCCAAGTATAATAATCACGATAACACGACTAAATATAACAAACTTAAGTAGATCGTATTTCAATTCAAATGAAAATTTTTGGGCAATAAGGAAAATATGGGATTAGAAGTTTAAGCCAAGTTCAATTCTAACAATAAAGACATTTACTAATAAGAATAAAGTAGAAAATAAAATTCAAAATAAACAATTATTTGATGGTGCATAGTTCTAAAATTAATTTGTGCCAAATCATACTTGATATGAAGTTTCTTCTTTTACTTTGACAAACACAAGATTTAAACACAAATTAAAATACGTACTCTCAAACACCATATATATTCAGCAGCCATATATATGTACCTCTCATAAAAAATTATGTAAATGCTAGTTGCAAATAAGTAAGAATGCATTTTTCTTCAAGTGTAGAATTTGCATAACACAATTTAATATGAGTGCTTAAAAAGTGCATGGATTATATTGCATTGTCACATGTGTATTGTAAGAGTAAAGAATATTCACTTGCAAATAAATACATTTGACACATATGCCAATAAAATATACAAATAACAAAACATACAATTAAAATATAAGCATCCTCCACAAATAAAATATACAAATTTGTCGAGACATATATGAAATACAATTAATCATTACCTAAAACAAAATATACAAATAACAAAAAATGAAGGACAATAAAATTTCTTCAAATTATTTACAAATTAATGGGTTGCAATATTTATTAGCATACAACAATTTGAAACATTACTTACAATAAAGGTGTTTTTACCTTGACATATATATTTACTTCAATCGTATGCCTAATTTTTTCAAGCAATTGGGTTTAAAAAATTTCCAATATAAGCTGAAGTCAAAAGATGATACAACCAAATTTTATTGCCTTAGAATAATACGATTATATGTTTAATATACATCTTAACACAAATACAAATGCATAACACTAATCTGATTTGGACAGTGACATTGTTAAGCTTTATCAAACTAAAAGAAGAAGGAAAGGAAAAAAAATTAAAATTCCAACATTACAAAGTGTTGCCTGATCAAACACAAAAAATCAGCATTGAAACCCTAATATATGGCCAAAATTGAAGCAGTTAATTGCATTCTCATATGAATGCAACTTACTCATAAACAACTTGGTAAAAGCAATAGGCTATTTCAAAACTCCCTAAACCCTAAACTATATATCTAAAGGATTAAAGATATATATATATAAACATAGCTGTTGCACAAAAAAAAAAAAACCATATTTCTCTAAACCCTATATATTAAATCAGCCTCTGATTGCATTTTGGCATGTCCAAATTCAGTTTGATTGTCTTCTTATACTGCATTGCAATATATAAAATTAATAGAAACTCAACCATGTTTGCCGAAAACAGGGGCCTCAAATACACATTTCATATATGGAGGAAAATCAATTGGAACAACACCATCAGACATCAAACAAAGCATTGACCAATGGGTTGCACAAATTATATGCCCACTAATTCATGCAGCAAAACCCAAAAAAAAGAGTACAAATCAGAAGAAAAAAATCACAAAACCGCAGGACTCACCGGTGGATCCTTCGGGACTGGAAATGCCCTATTAACGCGGCGCTGGTGTGGGAAATGATCGGTGCTCCTCCGCGGACAGAACGCCGGAGCTGGAAGCTGACAGGGTTGCTAGAGCTGCCGCCTGCGTCACTTCATTTTCCACTCGAAGCCGTCGGTGTTGAAGCTCTCTGTAGCTGCGTAACAGTGGCTTTCACACTTGCACAAATTCTCTTCATAAACTGGAAAACAGTAGCTAAACACTAAAGATTAAAACACAGCCGTTTTGATGGTCAAAGAACATGCAAAGTCAAGCTACCTATTTATGCAATGTCAGCAGTCAACCACCAAATTTCCAAAAAACATTGATGATCAGAAACATATCCGGTGGCGAACAGTGCCACTTAAAGGATTTTAGCATCTGTGATGGTTTTTTAACCGTCACAGAAACGTTATAAATTTTTTATTTATTTTGGTTGTCATTTAGTGACGACATTTGTCAAATTCCGTCACTAAATGCAAACAAAATTTCAAAATTTTGTTCCCGCGCAGTTGCATGTGTGACGGCCACATATTGGTCACAATTACTGGAAAATGAATCTATAATTGTGACGGAAGTTTAAATTTCCGACACAAAAACCATTGTTTTGTGACGGGTTCCTTTCCGTCACAATGTTTTCCGTCACTAAACATCAATTTTTTTTGTAGTGTTTACATTGTTCACTAAGATAGTTTTTTAATTATTTTTGTAAAACAAAATTGTTATAGTTTTCTAATTTTTTTTGTAAAACAAAAAAATTTATTCTCTTATAATTGGGGAATTGATAGGGCATAAATGGTTTAACAAAAAACATTATATTAATTATCCATTTTATTTTCATAAATTTTACATTTTCAATTTCGTTGCAGTTTCAATTTTCAAATAGATGCAAATTTGACATTTACAAGTTTTAATATGTAGATAAATTGTAACCAATTTTTTATAATATGTTTTTTGCTTTTTAAAACTAGGTTGTTGGAGCTGCTGCTTCTTATTGATGCAGCTACATAAACAAAACAAACATCCGAATTGGAACAATAGGTATTGCATTTTTAGTTCGTACAATAGTTATAAAATATATAATTTGTATTAATCGTATGTAATATATAACAAACTAATTATATAACAGAACAAATAAAAATTTATGTTTTTTTTTTGAAAAAAAAATTGTGTAGTTCAAATTGATTCTGCAAAAGAGGCATGCAGAGCACACAAACATACTTAGTATATATATATATATATATATGAAAAGAAAGAGAGAGACAGAAGTAAAATAAATTTTTAAATTTGAAATATATTGAGCATGGATACTTAAAAAAGAAAAAGAGAAAAATGAACATAATTAGTTATTTTGTATTACACGTGATCTGCACAAAAAAACTCTATTAAGAAATCAGCTTTAGTTATGTTGTAAAAAGAATTAATCAAGTATTTGATAAATCGTTGTTTCAAAATTAGTTTCTGTTTTATAATCACCATTTTATAAAATGTTTAATTGTTTTAACGATGTATTATGACAAAAAATGACATCGATTGTTATAACTTCTCTAGTAGTATTATTACTAACAATAATTTCCAAACAGTATTGTTACTAATAAAATATTAAAATTTACTTCTAGCTCTTTTTTCACAATTATGTTAAAGGTAAAGAATATTTAATGTATTAAACTCAAAAGTTTTAAAGTTAGTTTTTTTTGGTCAGAA
>QANX01000268.1:30701-123116 GCA_003254975.1 Ochetophila trinervis
AAAAAAAAAAAAAAAAAAAAAAAAAACTGATAATCTTACACAAGAAATGAAAGATTAATTTTAAAAAATATTTCAATTACACTTTTAAAATTTGTAGTAATTATCAAATTTTATGAAAATCAACTATACTCTCTTTCATTATTTACAATCTATTAAATATAAAAGACATTAGATATATTTGTAATTGTACACTGATTTAGATTTATGATTAAAATATAATTTATATTGATTTAGATTTACGAATAAAATATAATTTATAAGTAAATATAATACATTTCCATAATATGTTTTTTTTTTTTCTCTCGTGCCCTCTTCTCCCCCTTCTTCTTCTTCCTCTCTATTCTTTCTTTCCCTTTTTTTCATTTTTCTAGTTTCCATATATCTAATGAAAAATTTACCTAAACATATCCAAGGAGTTAAAAACCTATCTTCCATCATAGTCATTATAGAAAGCAAAGGAAAATAAAAAAATTGCCAAGCATTTTTCAAAAAGAGAGAGATAAGAGCACCATATCAAATCCAAGCTCCTGTTGCTCCGAAATACTCCATACTCTTATTTAATTTGTAATGGTTTATTGGCCTATTGAGTTTCTCGCTAAAATCCTAGTTAAGTTACTTTTTTAATTCTAAATCCACCGTTATGTACCATACTAGTGTATAATATATTGCCAATGTAGAATTTTAACATTAGTACTTTAGATTAATTTCTAAATTCGGAGTTTTATAGTTCATCAACCAAAACTAAATTCAAGATTTTAAATTTCACAAATATTTCAACTTTAAAACTCACATCCCCCTCTGTGAGCTCATCACTACACAATAACTATCATCTTTCCTTCTTCCTCCAAATACACATTTGCAATTTTATTATTTGCCTCCCTTTTTTGCTCGACTAGGATGGCTTCCATTTGACTTGAAAATTCCACAGTCACCTTTAGAAACACAATCCAAGCTAATCAAATGCTTTCCTCAGGATATATTCACGTCATAACACTAGAAACACAAAATCCAAGCTTATGTATATATAAATGATCTAGTGGACTACCTGTAAATCCACATGAAAATTTCTACTGTAAATAAACAAAAGCAATTAAACACCAATAGACATATGTAAAGAAAGATTAAAAACTAGTAAAATCGAGACAAAGATTTGATTCTTTAGCCTTAAGATAATTTTTACCCTGCATTGGATGCTGAATGGTTCTGTGAATGGGGAATGCATTCCCAAGCTACAACAATATCTTTTAGAACACTACAAAAAAAATGGGAGTTTTGTGGCGGAAGCAAATTCGTCACAAGGCGTAGTATATGTGACAGAATCGTCGCTAAAACCACTTTATGTGACGGATTAGTATCCGTCACACTTCCGTCGCAATAGCCATGACACAAAAGGGTTTCCGTGACGGAATACTGTTCCTCGTAACAAAAAACTGCCTTTATGTGACGGCATTAGTTGGTCACAAATATTAATGGAAATTTTGACATTCCGGCAAGTCACCGCCGACAGGGTTTCAGTGACGAAATTTGGTCCGTCACAATATAATATCTGTGACGGTCTTGTGACAGTAGACCGTCACAGTAAACATACTATGACGATTTAGATACCGTCACTTGTGAAAACAATTATATATTATAATTGATTTCGTGACCGATAGGAATCGTCACAATATAACATCCGTGACGGTCTTGTGACGGTCGACCGTCACATTAAACATACTGTGACTGATCTATTTACCGTCACAATATACAGGTTTTTCATTTTTTTCCAGTTATATTTTTGTATTATTTTTTATTCACTTATTTTGTTTCTCTCACATTTAATTATAATATGGTATCTCTTCCATACAAACACATCACATTGAATATAATCGAGTAAATAGTACAATTCAAATAGAATAAGTACTCAAACAACTTTGAGAAATTCATTTAACATTAAGACATTTGATATAAAGGGTTCAAAAATTCTTCACTGAAGCATTTGTCCTATTACATGCTTCATTGAAAAAATATTAACGTTTACAAAGAAATGTCTAAAAAATGTATAACCTCTCTACAAATTAAATGTTTAATTTTACCACATTCTCTCAATGCTTCTACTCGACAACAATTTAAGGAAATAAAAATTCAAATAGCTAACTATGAAGTGTCGAATAACTCTACATGGACTGAAGGCCTTTGAGATTTCCTATCGCAGGTGAAAGTTTGCCATCAAGATTTAGACCTGAAAATTACTGCAAAGACTAACAGTAGGGAGAAAAAAAATTAACATCAAAATCAATAATTTAAACACAACAAAGAAACCAAAAAGCCAGAGAAGATATGTAAGATATATTAAATATATAGGAAGAGTATTCACCTTCACTTGAATGTCATTTCCACATGCCTTGAAATGTTATTTTATCTTCCATGAAATAAAAGCAGCGGTTTTAATTAAACTCTAAAATATGCCTATCAAAAGAACCAATAGAGAAGGACAATGATATATCCAAACTATAATGTGTAAGCCAAAATAGAATAAAGTAGAGCCAAACTAGAATAAAATAAATAGTTACATAGATACATAGATGGAGACAAACTAGAATAACATGTGTAAATAAATAGATAGATTGATAGACCCTTTTACCTTCATGATGTAAAAATGTACCATGAAAGTCAAGAGCCTTTTTTTAATATGTAACTGTCAATATGAGAATAAGCAATTAAATAAAATATGCAAAGTAAATACATAAGCATTACTTGGTTGTCCACCTTGCATTCCACCAAAAGCATTAATATCAAAGCCACCTAAATAAATAAAAACATTGTTATTTAAGGTATTTAAGATTGGTAATATTATATGATGACAAAATTCTCAATATTTAACAAAAGGTTCAATTGATCACCTTTTATGATTAATGCAAATATATACATAAATAATTCTACCTTTATGGATTCAATTATATCTTTATGAGCATCCTTGACATAGCACCCGCTAAAGTCAGTAATTTTCTCATTAAAGTACTTATTCTAATACTGCCACAATCAGGTTCTCTCCCTACAAGCCAAAAAGACAACTTAGCATGATCACACACACACACACGCGCGCGCGAGTTAAGAAAGGGATAAATCAGATTGATTATTGGATTTGCCTCTAGAAAATTATCTATCTGCCCAAAATTATAATGGTAAACTTATTTAGGCTTTTTTTCATGTTGCTATGCAAATTTCTGTTTGATATGTCTTTTGGAATGTTATTTGGTGGCTTTCTAGGAAATATTGTCACCACAGCCAAACAATGAAAATACTTTAATTTTCTTTTAGAAGACTTTTAATTTTTCAAGCATAAAAAAAAAAAAAATCAGTTTTCTTGACATGGCATAAGGATAAAGAATGCCCTCTTTAGTGCATATAGAACTGTCCAAATAATAAAACTTGAGAGTTATGGGTAGGTAAGAGGAGGGGAAGAAGAAAATAAATTTTTTTTTTTTAAACTAAAAAAAATTGACAGGTTAGGCATTCAATAGGTTGATATTGTTGATGTCAACATGACAGCGTTGCATGTTACAGGTCACACTCTTTGCACAAATAATCAAGCTTTAAGATTATTGAATGCATTTAGAATGACAACTTTACTTCCCTAATCAAATGGCAATATACAATAACATCACCTTATTGTTTTACATGTATTATGACTCCTTGATATATCATATTCCTATTCATATTACATGCATATATCCAGTAAATAAAGAAGTGATATACTTACTTGGATCAATACTTCCATGTGGGAAGCTCACGAGTAAAATCATGCAGAAAGCGAATACAAAGATAGAGAGCAATTCCATCCGTAGGCAGAGCCATTCTATGGCTGCAACACTGCAAAAGAATGGGCGAGCAAAACAATCAAGAAGATAAAGGTTCCTTTTCAAGAACCTTTTTTCTTGTCCGAATCCTCTTATTGTAGGAGCTCCAGCAATTGATTCACCAAAGAGATGAATAATTGGAGATTTTTGGATGCTAACAATGCAAACCAACTCCCTTGATGATGCCATATAGTATTTCTGCATAACGGAATTTTAACATTCAGGAATCAGAACCGGGGGGAAAAGAAAATTATTTCAATCTCTAACATAGTACTTGGCATCAAATAGCAGGCAGTCTGAAATTCAATCTCACATCAGATTAATTACAGTTGCTCCTCTCCAATAAACTCCACAGGCAAATTTAACTAGCTTATCACAAAAATAAATAAATAAAATTAAAGAGTTAAAAAAACGGAAATTAAAATTTCCAATTTTAAACAAATGCTAAATAGATGAATGTTGTCAATAAGGAAGAATATACACATAGATACAAATTTAAAATATATTAAGCTACTCATGCAAGAATTGGCCATTTAAGATTTAAACGCTTTTAATACAGCTGTCAACACAATCTCGGGCCCAAAAAAATACCTTAATCTCTATCGGCTAACGCATAGTACATGCACAAGAATCTCATGAACGGTTTATTAACTAGATACACCTTATATTTGTCATAAAAACCATGCTAGGACACCACAATGATTAAAAAATTTAGAACTGATTTAGGTACCACCTGTCTGGTTCTTCACAAGAAGATCAGAGAAAATTGCTACATGGAAGAAATATTGAATAATATCCTCTCTTGTCTCAGCTTTCACTAAAACCAAAGTTCTGACATTATAAATTACAGGTAATAGAATTAGTTACCTGCATCCACAAGCAAGCAATGGCCATAGGAACAACAAGAAGCAAAATCTGCCAGGTAACTGCTGTCATTACACCAACAATGCCAATAAGTTGTATTATTGTAGCAGCAAACCCACCCAGTCTAAACGGAATATCAAGATCCACTACACTTTGATCAATTACAACTCTTAACATATAAAAATCTTATAATTCTAAATACCAGAAATTAAGGAACAAGTTATATATTATTAGAAAGCACTTGATATGGGTAATGCAATGGTGAGTTTACCTCACCAAAAACCACCGGCGATGACCGGATTTCCTACCCGAAAATGTGTGGTGGCTGCCCTATTTAAAACCCACAAACCACTACAAATTAGGCGAAACTAAGGTTAGAAATGGGTTTAAAAGGTCCACGACATGTGGAAACAAGTATCTACGTCGCCGCAAACTAACCGGAAACCGGCGATCGGTGGAGATGTAAGCCACCAGTTTTCTTTCCTTTTTCCGGCGATACAGGCTGTTCGACGGGTAGTCACTGGTATGAGGTGGTAGAGGAAGTCGCCTACTTCAAGTTTCGTGTTGTGGTCGGTCAGATCTGGTCAGAAAATGGGCCGTTGCCGGCGAAGAAGGGTGAGGTGCGGTGGTAAGGCTGTCGCGCTTGAGAAAGAAAAAAATGGAAAGAAAATGGAGAGAGGGGTCGAGGGGAAACAGGGGAATAAGAAGAAAAAAATAAATAAAGGGATTTTGAAAATTTCCCAAATTTTTTAGCATATTTGTAATAAATTGAAATACTAATTGTGACAACAATCTTAAAATTCCGTCACAGTTATACTAAATGTATGGGCGGGAAATTTTCATTTTAAATTTTCCAGTTAAATTGTTCAGCCTCATCTGAATTTTAGATATAATTGTGACAAAATGACTGTCACAATTAACAATATATCCAAATATGACGGATATAACACTGTCACATAATCATTGTAAATTTTATATTATTTTTTTTCATGGAATCTGTGACAATATTTATAGTTTCCGTCACAGATGAGCTCAAAAAATTTAAATTTTTTTTCCCGCGCAGGGATTTAGCCCTACTATTCAAGTGAATTAGTGATGGGCAAAACTGCATGACATTTATCCTAAAATAAATTAAAAATTGTGACAGCTGTTGATAAATCCGACACTATAAATACCTTTATGTGACGGATTATTTACCGTCACAAGGATTTTCATCACAAAACCCCCATTTGTTTTTTTGTAGTGGAAATAGCAGCACTTCAAACCCCTGATAAAAACAACAATTGTTTAACACTTTTTCTCTATGTCGATGAATGATATGAATAATAAGACCAATTATTTTTTCTGTGTTTCTAAAGTAGAATTTCAGAGATTAATAGAGCAGATTTTCACCTGTTTGTGGTGAAATATGACTCTTCAAAACATTAAACGTCATATTGTTTCCAAAAGAGAAACCTTTTTCATTAAATATGTATTATTTTACATAAACACCTCTTCATATAAAAGTCATATTGTTTCATAGAAATACTGTTACATACTTCAAATAATAATTAACTATAGGCATCATTAAAAGTTTAACCTATCCTAATAACATGCTACAATCAGTATTTTTTCACCTTATAAATAAGAAGAAGTATTTTCTCTTATAATGCTTCACAATTTTACTTGTAAATCATACATAACTTAAGTTGTTCTTTTTGAACTTAAACTCTGAGATCTCCATTCAGCTAGGTTGGTTTCTGTTTATGATGATTCGTCAGATTTAGGCTTTAATCTCATTCCTCTCGATGATTTATAAACTTGCTCTCCAGGAAAACCTTTAGTAAATGGATCCGCTAGGTTGTCTTCAGGCTGTACAAAATCAATATTTATGATTCCATTAGAGAGAAGTTGTTGATTGGTATTGTGTCTTCGATGAACATGTCGAAATTTACCATTATACATATTACTATGTGCCTTCCTAATTGTGATTGCAATTTTCTGTTACCTCCTCTTCATGTTCAATCTCCCTTAAAAATGAATGAAAGGTTACAGCACCGGTTTGGTACCTGCAAAAGGCACTCCGATGCCCAAGTTAGATCTCAAAAGAAAAAATATATTTGTAAGTTTAAAGAGTAATTCTTGTCTCCCTCACCTTTCAGTTTTTACTTCTTACTTATACCTTTAGTGTTTTCCCATGCATTTATGAGCTTATAACTGTCCAATGAATGTTCTTGATGATGATTAATTTCCATGATTGCCTGAGAATTAATTGAGCTCGGAATAATTACATTTAGCATTTCACTCTTTTAAGCAAATGTTAGAATGCTTCAGAATTGATGTTTGAGCTTTCTAGACACGTGTTCAAGATGCCTCAGAAATCTAGACACGTGTTCAACAGGCCTCATAAACCATTTTCATTTCTTTATGGCTTAGAATTTCAGGCCCGTTAATCCTCTTAGTACGCTTAGAACTTTAGAGTAACTACGAATGTCTAATATCTTAATCACTCATTTGGAAGGTTTATTGTCTTCATTATCTCAAAAGTTTTAATACTCGTACCCCACTATTGAAGACATCTGAAACTCACCCTCAGAACACATCCAAAACTATTCTTTGGATATAAAATAGTATCCACAGTTAGCCCTCCACCCCGTGAAATGACACGTCACTTCATGGAGTTACTCACACTTAAAATCAAATCCGGATATCTCTTTTTCAATTAGAACAAAAATTTGGCTATATTGTCTGATCGCAACTTCATTACCGTCCACGTGTCAATTGAACATATTCCAAAATTTGCAATGATTAACCTAGTTTAGTCACCTTGTTTCCTATGCCGAAATGAAAAGTCACAATTCCTAATCGTTGATCTCATCATCCTACTATTCAATCTGAACCATTTAACTGTCTATATAATCTTTTCCTTTTTCCTATTTCTCTTATTTTCTCTCCTTCACATTTCAAAGTTTAAATCAGTAGAAAGAAATCTTCCATTGTTAATCTCTTCATCCTGTATCTTCTTATCCTCCAAGTAATTCTTCTAACTCTTCCAATCTTTAAAATCTATAAGAATCAAAACAAAGATGCATTCTCTTTCTTTGGACATTTCTGAATATTCGTTCCAAAATCAAATGGAAGAAAACTTGCCTTCTTCCATCTCTCATATAGGTGGTTCCTTAGATGAATCCGACGAACCATCGGGTTTGGTAAAATTTGTGTCCCCCAAACCTTCTGAACCCTCTTTCATCATTCTCATACCCTTTCAAATTTTTAAAACCACCCCATAAATGTTGACTCGGACATACATATCTTAATTGTCTCCATTTTCTCACCTAGGCCTCTTCGGTCCAAAAAACCATCTACCCACAGTAGAAAAGGCCAACCTAAACGAAGCCTTTCGACCTATACTTCAGCCATCAATTCACACTGGGCCTTGCAAAAGGTTCTTAACAAATATCTATACCTTAGAAATGTCATTGTTGACTTTCCGCAACCCAGCGAGTGTGTCCTATCTGTTTGAGAGGGATTCACTTGTTTTTATGAACTTTCTATCAAACTCGGACTTTGTTTTAACGTTCATCCTTTTGTCCAATAATTTTTATCCCATTTCAACTTAGCTCTGACACAACTTATGCCAAACTATTGGAGAATCCTCTTTGGACTTGTCTTTCTATCCGAAGTGCACCACTTCAAACTGACCCCAATCTCATCCTTCATTACTATTCCCCTATGGAAAACAACGACGAGTCTGGTTGTTTCACCCTCACTCTTCGAAGGGAGACACTCTTCCTCGACATGACCTCTTTCAATAAGGGGCAAAGTAGGTTTTTCTTCATTCAGGGAGCCTAGAAATTTCCTAATGCTAAAGACCTTTCCTCACAAACTCATATGTTTAGTATTAGGAATAGCTGGAACTTAAAATTTGGTAAGTAACCTTACTTTAATTGCATTTATTTTAACTTTTTATTTTTCTAGTACTTTGTTTTTCAGATCATCATCTTAGCAAAGCTCTGAATTCCTTCACTTCAGATGAAAAAAGATCGATCTGAATCCTCAGCCATTTCAAAAATCTTAACCTCTTAAATCAATTTTAACTCTTGAAGCCTTTGTCAAAGCGGATCTTCATTCCGAAGAAGAAGTATTCCCATTTCCACTGAATTTGTGGTTTCTAAAATTGATTTCTTTAAATTTTGTGCCTTAAAGTGCTTCAGACCAAATCCTGATAGTTGGACTCACTTGTGGCCAAATCTTCCTTTAGAACTTGTTGAAGCCATGGAGAAAAAGACTACTGCTCCAGCCAAATTCACTACAAAGGAGTCTCGAATGAAACTGGAAAAGTTGGAGGCCAGAAGAGAAACGAAAAGAAAAACCTTCGAAGCTACTCGAAGCTCTAAGGCCAAAGCTAAACCCAAGGCGATTACCCAAAAATCTCAGAACGTGGTCGTAATCGATAAAGGTAAAGCTCCCAAAGTGAGGCCCGAGTCTCTGGACCTACACGTTCCTAACCCTGAGCCTCCAACAAAAAAGGCCAAGAGCATCTCCATAACCATCCCTGAAGGTCCGAGTAAGGTTTAGCTCAGCTACTCACATGACATTTCCTTTTGTAAGTCTTGCCCTAGCATGTTCTAATTGATGTCAAAATCAATTAACCAACAAGACGCTGATTTGCACAAGAGATCTTTGACCTCCTTCACTGAAAATGCTGCGATGATGTGCTTGACGATACTTACATTTTTAATTTTTTTTTTACAAATTTTTTTATCCTCTTATTGATTCTATATTTCTTCTTTTAGGCTTGCCAAAATTTAATTTTGGCAGAGAAAAAACAAATCGAGACCTTTAGAGAAGTTGAGATGTTGAGGGCTGAAAAAGTTGAATTTGTTGCCAAGAAAACTTCCTTTCTAGACAAGATTAAGGAGCTGGATGAGTACTCCTATGGTCTGAACAAATCCTTGCAAGAGACCTGTGAGGCTCTTCAAAACACCTTAAGCTTAGTCATCGACCATGATTCCAAGCTGAATGAATCAGCCAAAATCATTGCAGGGTTTGAATCCCAAAAGCACGGATGGGAAGAAGAAAGGATGAATTGGCTCGGACAACTCAACAATCTTGAGGCTAAAATTGAGAAAGTTGTCACTAAAGGGGAGCAATGTGAAAAGTTTGAAGAGCTCTTTTGGAAACAACAATTGAAGTGCCAGAAGTTGATTGAGAGAACCTTTTAGGTTTACACAGCCTGAGAGTACCATAATGCAAAGTTAGAATTGCTTGATAAATTTGAGACATTGACCCATGTACAGTACCTTGGTACTTTGAATTACTTAATAATTCTTTATGTAAATTTCCAGTGGGATAAAGATTCAATTTTGCTTAAGTGAGTTGTTATTGGAGTTTGTTGAAATTCTTAATATTTTATTTTTTATTTACTTAATTTTATTTCTTTTCAGCTAGTTTTTCACTTTTGAAAATTTTGTTTGGCCTATGTGAATTCCATTATGGTTTAGTTTAGATAGATTAAGCTTTGCACTGTTGGTGTAAATTGCATGCCTTTTCACTTATGCACGTCTTCTAAAAGATTATTCCCATTGAAAATTCAGATTTTTTTTGTTCTAATAAAGATTGGCTCAATATTAGACCAAAATTTGTTGTCCTTAAATTGTTAATCAAGTTGTTGACAAATTTGTTAGATTGGTCTCCTTAAATTTGAGTCTATTTTTTTAGTAGAGTCCATATTCAATTAGTATATATTCAATCCTTTTTCTTTTTCTTTTATTTAATAGAATCTAGTTTTTTTAGCATGAGTTCGTGGTAAAGGTGGTATTCATTTAAGCACTATTTTTGTAGCATATTCATCATTTAGG
This sequence comes from Ochetophila trinervis, assembly GCA_003254975.1. Lineage (NCBI taxonomy): Eukaryota > Viridiplantae > Streptophyta > Magnoliopsida > Rosales > Rhamnaceae > Ochetophila > Ochetophila trinervis. The sequence continues at coordinate 41,245 of QANX01000268.1, forward strand.
AATGGATGTTGGACAAAATACTCAATTTTAGAGGAACAAGACGAATATGGACAAAGCATGAAGAAGAGACATTATTAAGAATTTTCAAAGAAATAGTGGCTATTGGTGGTAAGTGTGAAAATAGTACATTTAGATTTGAAACTGTGAAGGCGGTTGAAAAAAGATTGCAAGAGTTATGTCCTAATTGTGGATTAAGAGTTAATCCTCACATAGATTCAAAGATCAAGGATTGGAAAAAAGATCATGCAGGTGTTCAGGACATGATGAAAAGAACGGTTTTGCATGGAATGATATAGCCAAATTATTGAGCTTGATAGCGATAAGGCATGTCAGCCTTGTGTCCATGTTTGGGACTTAACCATTTGACCTATTAGTTTCTCCACAAAATAATTTAACATATTTATTGCATTTCTTCTAGCACAATTAGGATGCAACAATAATCTAACTCCATTTGTTCACTCATGAATACCATAATCAATTATCAAAAATTTGTTGGTTCCACATAATATTAAGAAATTGAGAGGAGTATAAACTCTTTGAAATTTTTATTTAATCAAAAGCACCTGTTCAATTACATAAGGATACCTGAAATACTAATGAAAAAAAATTCGTCCTTAAAACGGCTAGCCAAGAGAAAAACAAGATAGGCACCTATCTTGTGACCCATCATTGCACCTGACGTTATCTTTTTGCTACATCATTCTACTTTCTTGAAAAAAAAACTCATCCTCGAGTTGTAATCTTGAAATTGAATCGTCCATTCCAAATAAAAATATATTTTGAATATTTCAATTTCCTTGAAAATGACATCATAGGCTCCATAGCTAGAAACTTTGGAGATCTCGATCATCAAACATCATATAGGACGCAAGATCAACTAGATTATTTGAAATTGTCAACAATAAATGTTATTAAAAAAATATATATTAAATAAAAATTGATTCTCCATATCATGCTCCTCATCAAACATCGGGTCAAAATCAAAATTATAGAAAAAATGATTTTCTCCAACATACTCTTCATTGAAAATCATATCAAAATCAAAATCAACAGGTTTATCTTCTTCAAAAGCACAAACCCAGTTGAAAAAATTCTAATTTGTAGGTCGAATCTATTCAGATGGGATAACACAAAATAGATCCATGTGTTGATGCGGTTGTGCGATGTTGTCATATTCATACCCCTGTTTATCACTTCATCACATGTGTTAAGGCATTTCTAAGGCAACATCTCTTTATGGTGCGGGTAATGCTGACCTAGCTCTGATGCCAAATGATGTACCACTGAAGCGTGAGAAAGACAAAAGATCTCACAAATAAATACAACAATAATCTAAATCTGTTGATTCGCTCATGAATACTTGAAATCAAAGATCAAAAACTTATTGGTTCTGCATAGTACCATGAAATTGAAAAAGAAGAGTATAAACTTTTTGAAATTTTATTAATCAAGCAAAGTTGCTGTCCAAATACATTAGGAAACCTTAAATACTAATGAAAAGTCCCAAACCCTAAAAACGTAACTAAATCGCAAAAAAGGAAAATAACAAAAACATGGGCCGTGCCAAGACAAGTATCTGTCATTGCGTATGTTAGTGTGCCTATTATCCTCGACCTTAAAGCAACCCGCTAAGAGAAAAACAAGATAGGCACTTGTCTTGATACACGGCATTGCACCTGACTTTAATTTTTTTTGCTACATCATTCAACTGACACAACAAAAAAGTGTGAGAAAGATAAAAGATCACACATATACATGCAATGATAATCTAACTTTGTTAATTCGCTCACGAATACCAAAATTAGAGACTAAAAACTTGTTTATTCCATAGAAAATAAGAAATTGAAAAGGAAGAGTATAAACTCTCTAAAAAATTTATTTAATCAAAAGTAACTATTCAAATACTTAAATACTAATGAAAAAAAGTCCCATAAAAAATCCTTAAAAAGTAACTAAATTGCAAAAATGAAAAATAAAAAGAAAACATGGTGGTGTCAAGATAGGCATTTGTCATCCTCGACCTCAAAATTGCCAGCCAAGAGTCAGGCCCTGTCTTGGCACCCATCATTGCACTTGATTTCTTTGCTACATCATTCTCTCTTGAAAAAAACTCATATTCAAGTTGTGATTTTAAATTGAAATCATTCATTCCAAAAAACAATATATATTTAGAATATTTCAGTTTCCTTGAAATATGACACCATAGACTCCATAGCTAGAAATTTTGGAGATCTTAATCATCAAACTTCATATAGGACGTCAGATCAACTAGATTATTTGAAATCTTCGAAAAATGAATGTTAATTTCAAAAAAATCAATATTAAATGAAAATTGATTCTCTCAATCACGCTCCTCACTAAACATCAGGTCAGAAACAATGTTATAGGAAAATTTTTTTTCTCCAACATACTCTTCATCAAAAATCGGATTATCAAAATCAACAGGTTTATCTTCTTTGAAACCACAAACCCAATTGAAAAAATTCAGATTTATAGGTCGAATCCATTAAGGTGGGGTAATGCCAAATATATCCATTTGTTGATGTAGTTGTGCGATGTTGTCACATTCATACTCCTTGTGTATGAGTTTATCATATGTGGAGGCTTTTTCGAGGTGGCATCTCTCGATGCTATAGGTAATGCCGACTTGGCTCTGATACCAACTGATGTAGAGCGAAAGCTTGAGAAAGACAAAAGATCTCAAAGATACATGCACAATAATCTAACGCTGTTGATTCGCTCACGAATACCAAAAACTACATTTAAAAAATTGTTGATTCTGCAGAATGCCAGAAAATTGGAAAGAACTCTTTGAAATGTTTTCTTAATCAAAGGCTCCTGTTCAAATACTTAAGTAAACCTTAAATACAAATGAAAAAAAAAATATTCGATTTTGAGGATGATGCAACTCTAGAAGAAGAAAAAAATTTGGATATTGAGTATAAACTTATTTAATTTTGTTTAATATTTATTTTTGAAACTTAATACAGTTCAATTGTGCACCAAACACAGTATAAAATAATACAGATTAATACAATTCTACATCCAATTAGAATAAGATAATATAATACAACGTATAAAACGTGCCCATTTATTAGCCATTTTTTGTTAACAAAATTACAGACCAATTTACAATCAAAAATCTACTTCAAATAAATAAAAGAACCTTTTGACAAATATGCACAAAAACTAAAATATCCAGAAATTATAATATTGTGAAAACCAAGAATATATATAAAACTCAAATTAAATGCATAAATAAATAATATTAGAAACTATAAATCCAAATCAGTGTATTATATATTGTGGAGTAACCAAAATTTAACTAAATAAATAAATTAAAATTTGACCAATATATAAATCCCAAAAACTATAAAATCAAAATATTTATAAGGCAAAAATACGTACGTATAATATATATAAAGAGAATAAAGCTCATAATATATAATTACAAACAAAGAATGCCCAAGTAAAACAACGTCTAAATGAAATTAATCAGTTTAATAAGAGAAACAAAAACTACAAACATGAAACTAGTTAGGCTTGAGTAATTAGAAATAAAGCATTGAAAGTAAGCAGAGCACAAAATAAAAAATAAAAAATCCCAAAAAAAAAACACATTTAACAGAATCTTGTAAATATACAAGAAATCAATATCCCAATAAATTAACCGAAAATCTTAAAAGAAAGTTTAAAACTTTATCAACTTGTGGATGAAATATATTGATTGTGATTGCAATTTTCTATCAGGTCTTCTTTCTGCTTAATCTCCTCTGAAAATGAATAAAATGTTACAGCACTGGTTGGTATCTATCAAAGACATTTTGACGCTCAAGTCAATTCAAAAGAAGAGAAAGTATTTTGTAATTCAAAGAGTAAAGAATTTGTGTTTCAAAGAGTAATACTTGTGTATTTGCATGTGTGTATCATAATAATTTTTGCTTGTGTAAGAGTAAGTCTAAGAGAAATTCTTGTCTGTTTACCTTTCAGCTCTCACCTCTTACATATACCCTTGGAATCGTCTCATGTCTTTATGAACTTATAATTGTCAATTGAATGCTCTTGATGACAATTAATTCTCATGATTGCCTCAAAATTAATTGTGTTCGGAACATTTATAATTGATGCTTCACTTTATTTCAACACGTGTTAGAGTGTTTCAGAATTGACTTTTGGGCTTCTCAAACATGTATTCAAGATACCTCGGATGGTTTTGAAGAAGACGCGTGTTCAATATACCTCGGAAACCTTCTTCATCCCTTTATGGCTCGGAAATTCAGGCCCGTTAATCCATTTAGCACACTCAAAACTTTTAAAGTAACTACGAATGTGTGAAACCTTAATCACTCCCTCATAAGGTTTAGTGTTTCACTCCCTCGGAAGGTTAAGTGTCTTCATTATCTTAAAGGTACAAATGTCTGAGCGTACTATGGAAGATGCCCTGGACTCACCCTTTGAACAACTCGGAACACATTCGAGACTACCCTTCCGATGTAAAATAGTATCCACAGTTGAGGCTCACTCCAGGAGAACATCTTAGATGATACTTCGGGTATAAAATAGCATTCACATTGATAAGTATAAAACAAAAACAATGCATATTACGGAAAGGAAACAATAGTAATTAACAGTGATGAAACTCATACAAAAAAAACCCAATGCATATTTAAAATTCAAAAAAGGAACACCAGTGCAAGAAACTTATATATATATAAGCCAAATATATGAGAATGAGTCATTATACAATCTGTTAATCTAAGGTAAAAGTGATCAAACAAAATTATAGAATTAGGTCCATAAAAGCATGGTAATTTAGAAAAAGTCAAGTATTACATATACAATTAATTTCCAAAACTAAATCACAAAAGCCTTGCAATTACTTGTTCAATTGAGAAACACCGAAAACTAAAGATTAAAGCAATAGAACACAAACGGAGATGACAGAGTGAAAAATTGTCTTAAGATTAAAATCGACTTGAAAGTTTCTACTGTAAATAAAAAAAAAACATATAAACATCAATACACATATATAAATAGAGAGGAAAGAAAAACCACTAAAGTCGAGCAAGAATTTGATACTTTGGCTTTAAGACTATTTTCTCCTTCAACTCGATGTTGAATGGTTCTGTAAACGTTGAACGACTTTCGGGCTACAAAGATTATCTTTAAGAAATAGCAGCACTTTAAATCTCCAAAACAATGAACAATTTTTCTTGAACACTCCCTCTATCTGTATATATATAGATGAGTGATAGGAATAATAAAACCAATTTTTTTATTTTTCTCTTTTTTTTGTGTGTTTCTAACCTAAATTTTAAGAGATTTAATAAAGTAGGTTTTCACCTGCTTGTGGTAAAATGTAATGCTTCAAAAACAACATTAATGTCAAATGTCTGCTCTTGTTAGGCTTTTGGATATTTAGTTATTTACACTTCTATTTTCATTTTCTTTTCAAAAACTTCTTTTATTGTTATGAAATTTATTGCAAACGAGCATTTTCATTTTTAGCAGAAACTACAAGGGAAATTTGTAAAACTACTAATTTTTCTTTATTTTTAACTTTTCTTTAGAATACTATTGCTAATGATTGGATTCTACATTATTACCAAAACAAATTTAGGTAACGAAGTTAATGTGTATGTACTCACATTAACTTCAATTGCTCGCAAAGAGTATGTAGCATGTATGTACTTTAGAGAGAGCAATTGAAGAACTTGATCCGAGAAATTCGAACTGCTCTTCTAAAGTAGGGGTGTAAATTCGGGTTGCCTAGCCTTGTTCGAGCCAAAAAATTTTGCGCTCAGGGGGGTTTGGACATGACTTTTTCGTGCTGGAAAAAGAATTCAGATGGACCAATACTCAAAATTTTAAAGCTCAATGCCCAGCCCTAAGGGTATCAAACCTAGCTTCAGGCTTGAGTATTGAGCTTGGCTTTAAGTTTAAGGTTTAAGCCCAAATTTAAAGCCCAAAGTTTAATTTTAAAATATTTTTTTATATTATATAAAAATAAAATTAATATTATGATATTTTTATGTACAATACATCAAATTTACTTTTTTCAAAGCATGAGTTTTTCTTTGTCAGTTTGAAAGTATCACTAAAAAATCAAGAGTTCAAAATGGTGCTCCCTGGCATTTTTAACGAGCCTTGGTCTTATTCGATGATATTGAGGGCCATGTTATACCAGGTTGTGTAAGCATTCATAAAGCTTTATTTTGGATGCAAATTCATAATGTTCATTTAGTACGTATGTCTCGAGAGGTGGCCTCAAGTATTGGCAATCAGTTGGGAGATTTTATAGGTGTTGATTCTGATGAATACGACTTATGTTGGGGTAAGTTTATGTGAGTTAGAGTATATATTGATATATGAAAGCCTTAGAAGCATGGCATGAAGATTTTCCTAGGATGTGAGACAGACAGTTTCTGGGTGGATTTTCAGTATGAGCAACTGGTAGAGTTTAGTTTGCTATGTGGGTTACTTAGCCCTTCTCAAAAGGATTGTTTGGAGTCTTCCAAATACAAGAAGTATGGTCCTTGGCTTCAGGCAAATGCTATGATTGGTGGAAAGCTTGGAAAGAAGTTTGTGGAATCTGTTTCAAGAGAAAGTAGTCACTTTTTAACTATCTTAAACACTAGTCATGCTCCATGGGATAGGGTTGTTGGGGTTGCTCGAGTGGTGGTGCCACCTCCTTTACCACCAGTTGGAGACGACATTGGCATTAACAATCTCCATAAGGTAACGGTTACAGAAGCAGTCATTACTGATGGCAATCTTGCTCTACAAAATGGTAACATGTTATTGAATTGGGCAATAGGTGGGACACTTGGCCAAATGTGTGGGGCTAATGATACCAAAGTAGTTTTGAATGAGGAAAATACCATTGGGCTTGATATTGGGGCCTATGTGACTGCTACAAGTTCTGAGGTGGCAAAGTCTGTGCCAGTTATTAAAAATCTTATTACTAATTCATCTATTGGTCATTCTACTTCTATTAAGGCAATACATGTTTCTAAGGCTAAACTTAATCGGGGACCGACTCGCAAAAGATCTTTAGTTTCTAATTTTGTTTTTTTGGCTGTCGAAAAACATACTAGGTATGATACACCAAATTCAAGCTTTTCTTTGCATAAAATCATGGTTGAGTCTATTTTTCCAGCCCCACCACAAGCCATGTAGCTTTTAAGATGGAATGTTCGTGGGCTTGGGAACCCACAAACATTTTGAGCATTCAAGAGAATTTTAAGCTTGGAAAATCCTAATATTGTCTTTGTAATGGAAACAAAGTTACTAGTAGGGAATTTGGAATCTATTTGTTTGCGTATTAATATGGGTGGTTGTTTTGGAGTTGATCATGAAGGTCTTTGTGGGGGCCTAACTCTATTTTGGAAGTTTGATTATGCAGTTCAGGTGCTTTCTTATACTTTGGGTCACATTGACTTTATTTTACTCATATTGTTCCGTTTCGCTTAATTGAGTTTTATGGGAATCTTGATTCTACTTTATGAAGCTTCTCATGGGATTTATTGCGATGACTCAACTCTTTATTTTGTATGGCTTGGGTCATGGGGGGAGATCTTAACGAAATTATGTTTCAGTCCGAAAGATTGGTGGTCATGAACCAACTTATTCTTCTTAGATGGCTAGTTTTCAAGACTTTGTTGATGATTGTGGCTTAAGGATGGTGCCTTTTTAATGGTTATAAGTTTACTTGGAATAATAGCTATGGGAGTGCTACCAATGTTCAAGAGCTACTTGATTGGTTTTTTTATGAATGGAAGTGGTCATGCTTTGTTCCCTAATGTCATGAGTAGCCATATTACAAACATAATTTCGGATCCTCAAAGAGTCTTATTATCTTTGGGAGGTTTACAAATGACAAAAAATAAGATAAGGAGGCGGTTTCATTTTGAAGAAGTATGGTTCAAAGAGGAGGGATGTGAGGAAATAGTGAATGCTCAATGGAATTCTATTGCCCCACATAGCACTACCATGAGGAGATTTTTGTAAAATTGTCCCTATGTACTGGGAAGTTTAAAGATATTAAATAATTGTAATTTGCAGGTTTTACGTTCTTCTGCGGACTTTTTTTCATGGAAATTTTATGATATTCAATATGCTTACCCATCAAAAGAAAATATGGCTGAGATTCAAAGAGCACAATGTAGTATTAATACCTTAATCGAGAAGGAAGAGGTTATGTGGCGTCAACGTTCACGCGTGGAGTGGTAAAGTGTGACAACATAAACACTAAGCTTTTCCATAACCATGCTAATTTGAGACGAAAGCACAATCTAATTCAAGTGTGGTTGGTGCAAATAAGAATTAGGTCGATAATCGATCAGTATTCTAGAGTTTTTTGGTTGATTATTTTCAAGATATTTTTATTCCACAAAATCCAGTTGCTGATAGGGCTGTCTTTTTTGGTGTTAATGAAATGAATTTAAGATTTTGAAAACCTTTCACTGGTGATGAAATAAAATATAGCCTTTTTCAGATGTGTCTACCTAAGGCACCTAGACATGATAGACTCCCAGCGATGTTTTTTCAAAGATATTGGCAATTGTATGGGATGATCTAATGAAACCTTGTTTAGATTCTTAAACAACAATCTGGATCTGGGTGATATTAATCACACTTTAGTTGCACCAGTGCCGAAGGTGAAAGAGCTGAATCAATTGTCCCATTTCGTCCTATAAGCCTATGGCAGTGGTTTACAAGGTTATTTCAAAAACTATCATTAATCATCTTAAAAGTATTTTTCCTTCTCTTATTTCTGAGGAACAGAGTGCTTTCATTCTTGTAAGACATATAGTTGAAAACATCATTGTAACTTTTTATATAATGCATATGGTTGAAGGATTAGCTTTGGGAGAAGATTTTTTAATGGCTTTGAACCTTGACATGAGCAAAGCATATGATCGGGTTGAATGGGGTTTTCTCCGACGTATGATGTTGGAGATGGGATTTGCTTTGACTTGGGTATAATTGATCATGTGGTGTATCTCAACAGTTACCTATTTAATTTTGATCAATGGTGAACCCCATGACACAATTGTCCTTAAATGTGGCCCTTGACAAGATGTGGCCCTTGACAAGGTGATCCATTATCACCTTTTCTGTTTCTTATTTGTGTTGATGGTTTAATTTTTTTTCTAATTTGTCCATAATTGTCTCATCTTTTATTCACTGAAGATAGTGTGTTATTCACTAAAGTTTCTCAACAACATGTTAAGTTATTATAGATTTATTAAATAAATATGAAAGCTTGTCCGGTTAACAAATTAATTTAGACAAAACAGAAGTCAATTTCAATCCAAACACTCCACTTTTTTTGCAAGATTTTGTCAAACAACATTTCAAGATTAGAGGTGTAGATGGCCATTCAAAATATTTAGGTCTGCCTTCTCTTATTGTCAATCAAAAAATTCAGGTCTTTCAATCTCTGAAGGAGCGTATTATGAAAAAATTAACTGGATGGAAGGAGAAATTACTTTTTGGAGTTGGGAAGGAAATGTTAATTAAGGCTGTAGCTCAAGCAATTCTAACATATATGATGTTTGTTTACAAGTTGCCAAAGGGTTTGATTAATGAACTCAACAGTGTTACAACTAAATTTTGGTGGGGATCTTCAATGAGGAATAGAGGTATCTATTGGATTAGCTAGATAAAACTTTGTCAACCAAAATCTTTTGGTTGTCTAGGGTTTCGATCTTTAGAGGAATTTAATTGTACTTTAGTATCAAAGCAATGTGGGATACTTGTTCAATATCCCTCTACTTTGGCTTGAAAAATTTTAAAATCCTGGTATTTTTCGACTGAGACTTTTTGAGATGCGAGTGATGGTCTTAAACCTTCATATTTATGGAGAAGTCTATTATAGGGCAAAAAATGATTTGGCAAATAGGGGTTTTTGGCATATTGGCGATGGCACTACCGTTCAAATTTATCATGATCAATGGTTACTGAGTTTTGGTTCTTTAAAGATTTTATCTCCTCCTTTGCTTGGTGATCAAGCTTATGTTTCCGATTTGATGACTATTTTAGGTGCATAAAATTTGTTAAAAGGGTGGCAATTTTTCCAAACTTGAATGCATGTCCAAGGCATCATGCATGTACGCTGAGCCTCGAATAAATCTAACCTAACATCTGTCTAAAGAATAAATGTTGAGACAACAAGAAGGTTGGAGACTAATGTCTGAGGCATGGCTGGGACAACAACCTCCGAGACAAATGCCGAGGCAATGACGAAGCTATGAAATGCCTAGCAAAAGGCTGAGCTCATAAATGTGTCTGAGGCGAGACTGAAGTGTGAAATGTTCGAGGTCTAGTCTGAAGCATCCAATGATGAAATGTCCGAGGGTAATATTCATGACTGAGAAGTCTTTCCCTCAGAAGGCCTAAAACATACTCACGAAGAGTGCCTCAGCCAACGTTCACACTCAGAAGTTTATGTTTGGTCAAATGGTTTGACCACGAAAATCATCAAAGAGAAAACTGAAGTTCATCATGCAAAATAAGATACCTACCATTGCCTCTTTCGGGTACAAGATATGCATGCAGAAATGGAGAGCTCAAATAAGTAATATTTTGAGGATGAGCTTCAGATATAAAATCCAAAATGCCTTCCCATTTAAGGTAGCAACAGTTGTATTCCTCAATACTAAGGAAATGTCATTATCTGGTAGATAGGATGATTTTACCCATGTGATTTCAGATGTCAAATATATTATGATTTAGTTTAATGTAATATCTCTATAAATTCAATGAAATTAATGAAATGCTGAGATTTTTACACAACAAAAACTCTATATTTTCTCTCATCCTTCTCTCTTTATCTTCTCCCTCAAGCAAAAACAAAAAAAAAAAAAAAAAACCAGAGAGTTACTAACCTTTTTGTATGAGAATATCTCAGCCAAACATAAAAAAAAAAACCCCAACAAATTTGGTATCTGAGCAGTAAATATCTGGTGAGTTGTGAGTGTGAGGTTTCATTCGACCTTTCTTGAGTGTTGTTTCTGCTTGTATCATTTGCAAGCTTTAACACAAGAGTGAACCAATAAACTAAGTGAAAACCCAGAAAAGACCTCACTCAAATATTCCTTTTTCAAATGGCCTCTTCATCCCACTGTAACACCACCCATCATTGGTGGACAAAACTATGATATATGGAGCATAAAGATGAAGGCATATCTCAAGGAATTTGGCCTTTGTGATGTGACAAATGCTGGTGGAGAACCAAAACTGAGAGAAAATCCAACTATTGCTCAAATTAGGTTGCATGAGGAGGAAATAACTAAGTGTTTCAAAGGCCAATGTTTTGCATAAATCTGTGAGTGATACCATATTCACAAGAATCATCACTTGTCAAACAGCCAAGGAAGCATGGAACAAGGTTCAAGAAGAGTTACAAGGAAGTATAAGGATGGGGCATATGCAAATCCTCAACATGAGAATAGAGTTTGAAACTTTTAAAATGAAGGAGTCCAAGTCTGTGAAGGAGTTCACTAATCAACTACTCAAGGTAGTGAACCAAATCCGAGTCCTAGGAGATGAGCTAAAGGTCAGCCTAGGAAGAGCCAAGACCAAGTTAGAGCTTATTCACTTGGACGTTTGTGGTCCAATGAGTATACCCTCTCTACATGGAGGTAGATACTAATTTACTTTTATATGAGTATACCCTCTCTACATGGAGGCAGATACTATTTTACTTTTATAGATGATTATTCACGGATGTGTTGGGTATACTTTCTAACTTAAAAATCACAAAAGTTCGAGAGGTTTGATGAATTTAAGAAGCTGGTGGAGAATCAGTCTGGATGTACACTGAAGAGTGTAAGGTCAGACATTAGAGAAGATTACATTGGTCATGCTTTCGAGCAAATATGCAAGGATAGAGGAATCATACATCAGTTCATTATACCATAAACACCACACAAAAATGGTGTATCCAAGAGAAAGAACCGTACTCTCATGGAGATGTCTCGGTGCTTTCTTTTTGAAAGAAAAATGCCGAAGAAGTTTTGGGCCGAGACAATCAATACCTCAACCTACATCCAAAACAATATCTACTCAAAGACCGTAGGAGACAAGACTCCGTTTGAGCTTTGGCATGGATGCAAGCATTCTTTGGAGCACCTGAAAGTCTTTGGTAGTGTATGATACCTTCATGTGCCTGAAGAGAAGAGAGATAAATTAAACAAAAAGGCTTAGGTTGGTGTCTTGGTCTAATATAGTGAAGTGACCAAGGGTTTATGAGTAGACAACATTGAAAAGCGAAAACTTCTTGTAAGCCAAGATGTGAATTTTAATGAAGAGATGGGATGGGTTTGGAGTAAGGAGGAGTTACGCTTGACTGGACATGCCAATGTCCAAGGCATTGATTCCAAAGATGATGTCTGAAACAACAACAATAACAATGATGATGATGATGATGATGCCAAAACCAACAGTGATCTCCGAGACATCTATGATGACAATGATGTCTGAGACTATGATGACGATGATGTCTGAGACTATGATGACGATGATGTATGAGACTATGATGATGATGATGTCTGAGACTCTGATGACGATGATGTCCGAGTGATGACCATTGGCTTAGACGTGGACATAAGTGATGGAAAAAGGGGGGACCCGACCTTTAAATGAAATATATGAGAAGTGCAATGTTGCCTTAAGTATTCTGACAAGAGTCGAAAAAGCCTTTGAGAAATAGGAATGGTGAGATGCAATGAAGTCTGAAATGAAAATGATAGAGAAGAATGTCATATGGAACTTGGTGACAGACCAAAGAAGAAGCATGTTATCAAAGTCAAATGGATATTCTGAACTAAGTACAGTTCAGATGGCTCCGTTAACAATACAAAGCTAGGTTGGTAGTGAAGGGTTATGCTCAGCAAGCTGGTGTTGACTACGAGGAGACCTTTGTACATGTTGCAAGAATGGAAACTATCAAACATATTCTTGCAATTTCAGCATGCAATCAATGGAAGGTCTTCCATCCTGTATTTTTAATTGTTGATGAAAAATACTTAAAAACTGTATTTTTATATTTTTCAATAAAAGAAAGACAAAGGCTGAAATTATCGTATTTCTGCGCAACCTTTACTGAGAAAATCATATCTTAAGCCACACATAGAATTTTTGTGTGATTACAGTTTCTAATCATTCCTGATTCAATAATATTCAATAATGAAAAGTTTTGTTTCAAAGCCAATCAGTGCCAGTTTGATTTACAAATTCAACAAGTTCATCAGTTGCGGCAGATTTACACTGTCTTGGGAAAATGAGGCTTTGAGTGTCTTCCTGATGTCCAAATTGTGCGATCAATATATTCTTGGAAGGCTAATTAAAGAAATTTTTTATATGGATAAATCTTCTTTAATAAAAAGAGAAGGTAAATAAAGGATGACTCAAACTCTGGAAGATAAAGGGAGGTTTGAGATAACTTGTAACATTGGTAGAACCAAATTGTCTAATTGCTTATGTGATTTGGGTGCTTCTATAAATGTTATGGATAATACTATTGCAAGGAAACTAGGTTTGAAATTAACACCTACCACTATGACGATAATTATGGCCGACCAAAGCGAAATCCAACCTTTGGGAATAGCCATGAATACTAGAGTAGAGGTGGGTGTGTTTTCTTTCTTAATAGATTTTGTGGTATTTCATGAAAGTAATAGAATTATTTTAGGACGCTCATTTTTAGCTACAATCAAAGCTAAAATTGATGTTTGCAAGGGTACTCTCAAGTGAAGACATGGTTCTAGGATTGAAAAGCTTTGCATGTATGAACCAAAGAAATCTAGAAGACTCAAACTCCCTAAAGAAAAATCAGATTTGGGGTTGCAAGACGATGGAGGCAACCCAAGGAAGAAACCAAGATGAGCTCCACAAGAAAGTCAAGCTAAAGACTTGAAACAAGAGCTTTTTAGGAGGCAACCCAAAAATTTAGAGGTATTTTTTTTTTATTTCTTTTAGTTATTTTTGTTTTGTGTTTTTAGGTGTCAAAGAAGAGAAAATCAAAGGAAACATGAATAGGAGTTATCGGCCAAGAAGCTTAAAGAGCAACAAAATATGCAATTTCATTGCATCTCATCAAATGGGGGAGATTTCTTTACCTTTACTCTTTATTTATATTTCTTTTGTTTTGAACATCGAGGACTATGTTCATCTTAAATTTGGGGGTGAGTTCTCTATGTTTAAAAGTTTTCTTCTTTAGTTTTCAAATTTTTAGTTTTTAATTAATGTTTAAAAAAAAATTTACTTTGTTGCTGGAATTGTTGTTTTAGGTGCTGTTTTTATATTTTGATGAGCCTATGACAAGAATATGATTGTGAATAAATTAATTCTGAGGTAGTGGAATTGTTTTTGTGTATTTTCTAATGCCTAAAGTTAAATTCACATGTTGTTACTTTCAAAATTATTTTGAGCACTTTATTAAATATGCATGCTTTTGATTGTATTTTGGAGAAGATTTACATTAATTTAGAGTAATTATTTTTTGTGAACTCTAAAACTTGCATAATTATTGCTTGAGGTGAAATCCTAGAGAGATGCATTACTTTGAATATGATTTAGACCATCTTTGTTTTGAGATTGAGCCTTTCTAGCATACCTTTGAAATATTTATTCGTTAGTACCTTGTTTGAGCCATATTTAAGATGCATAATTGATTGCATATTAGAGCATTTTTATTCATTAAGCCACATTGACTTACCTCTTATGCCTAAATATATTTTTCCTACCTTATACACATTTATCAAAGAGAACTTATGTTGAAATTGGATATATGCTTATAAATTTGTATTTGGTGGAGTGAAGTAGAAGATAATTTGGGGGTGGTTGATGTTGGTAAAAATATGGCTATTATGTATCTTTGATGTTGAAAAAGAAGTTCAAGCAAGGTATGAAAAAGAACAATTTGGGGGTTGAAAGGAAGAAAAAAATATATCTTCACCAAAGGTGAAAAAGGAGTTGAAAATAATAAAAAAGAAAAAAAAAATGATTATGGGAGAAAGAAAAAATGTTTTGTGAAGATTGAAGGAAGGGAAGAAGAAAAGTGTATTTGAAAGGAGAAAACAAAAGTTTTATAAGCATATTATTATAAGTTTTCTTTCTTTGAATTTTTATTTCCTATCATTTTCTTTCTTCTAAATAAGTACCCTTTATCCTTTACATTACAAGCCTATAAAGCCCTATTGATTCAAGGTAATGCATTGATCTACATTAGTTGAGAGCTATTTAATTATGTTAAGCATATGGTAGTTCTTATCTTTATTTTCAAACTCTATTCAATGTAGATTTATTTAAGAGCATGACATTGAATGTATTATTTGATTTTCACACACACACTTGAAAGTGATAATTATGTTGAATAAAAGATAAGGTGTTGATATGCATGATCACTTGGAAATTACTTTTGAATTAATATGATTATGCAATCTTTGAGGCAACCTCATCAAGGTAGTTGTTTTTATAGGAGTATGTTTTTAGTTCTTTCTTTGCTAGGGACTAGCAAAATTCAAATTTGGGGGTATTTGATAGGTATAAAATGTTAATGTTTTTATGCCATTTTTGATATTGAATTTAAGCTATATTATGATTAATTGTTGATGAAAAATACTTAAAAACTGTATTTTTCTATTTTTTAGTAAAAGAAAGACAAAGGCTAGAATTACCGTATTTCTGCACAACCTTTACTGAGAAAATCATATCTCGAGCTACACTTAGAATTTTAGTGCAATTTTAGTTGTTCATGATTCCTGATTCAATATTATTCAATTATGAAAAGTTTCATTTCAAATTGTTTGGCCAATCAGTGCCAGTTTGATTTACAAATTCATCAGTTGCGGCAGATTTACACTGTCTTGGGAAAATGAGGATTTGAGTGGCTTCCTGATGTCCAAATTGTGCGACAAATATATTACTGGAAAGATAAGACACAGAACTAACATTTTCAACAAAAATCACTGGATTCAGAAGTCATTTGGTCACCCAAAGTGTACTTGGGATCTGCCTGACGGTCATTGAAGATAAAAAATGAAAGTTTTATGCTTACTAGGACTTCCATTGTGATTGGACTGCCATGTCACCACATATCAGCCATGTATCTGAAATTGCCACATCACATGACACATGGAAGGTCAGAATATTCTAATTATCTTAATTAGAATAATATTTGGGATAAAAGGAAGGGATATTAGAGATTGATTATGATTCCTAAGAAGATAAGGAAAATATTTTTATCCCTAGTGTGAACATGAGGCACAAAATACCTCTATGTCCTTAGGATGGCCGGCCATATAGATAACTTATGGGAGTTTGAGATTATATAATATTGTATCTCCTATATTCTCTAGGTTTTAGAAACACCTTAGGGTTAAACCACTCTTAAACCTCTCCTATAAATAGATTGCTATCTTGAGAGTGAAAATAATCCTTGGCACCATTCACTAGCCTCACGGCTACAGCAGCCTTCATCCTTCTCCAGCCGCACCTTTCTCTTTCTTTTCTTCTCCATTCTCGCAGCAACAAAGGTATTTAGTTAGATTTTATTATTCAGTTTTTAAGAGAGAAAAGTTGTACTACACAAAGAGAAGTCCAAGAAGATTCGGCCAGCATTTGGAGGAGTCACTTTGAGGCTTTGATCATAATTTGAAGAAGCTAAGAAGAGAGGATTGAAGAAACATTTTCCAGCTGTCATAAATCCGGATTTTTTTTTTCTCTTATTTTCTTTTGATTATTTAAACTATGTTGTCTCTTATTTATTTCATATATAATTTTGAGATGATGAGTAGCTAATTTTTATATAAGGATTATGAAGTAACCCTTTTATGACTATTTAGTTTCTAATGCATATTTAAATTCGATTCATGTTTAAGGTTAATATTTTATTGTAGTTCTTAATGCTTCCATGACAAGGTGGATTGATTAAGTATTTATATTGGCTTAGAAATAAGGTGTATAGATATGGATGGGCAATAAAATACATGTATTGCATGCCTTAGTGACAACTTTAACAATAACTTATTGGGTTTGCATGTCTTAGGGCTTAAATTTCCATGTTTAGATTAGAAGTAATTAAACATGTTGTGCTTGCTAGATTAAAATGCATTGAGAAATCAACTTCTAATCAAATGTGGTTAAAGGGGGGTTATGCTATGAATCTACAATGCATTATGGCTAAATAGGAGTATTAGTGGTAAAATCATAATTATTGTTTATTAAAATATGTGAAATCGTACTTGCTGCCTTGTTTTCTTTTTTAATATTGCTTTGCTTTTAAATTCATGCTTGGTTACACAACAACAATCTTTCAAAAACTCTCTTTTAATTTTCAAAGTTTAATTTTCAATTTATTTAATTTCAATAACTAGAGACATTATTCTTCGTGGGATCAATATTGGAATTCTCTTAGAACTCCACTTTATTACTTGTTATTTGTGCACTTGCGAGTTAATTATACCACAACAGCGAAACCGAAGTATGAAATGTCCAAGGCCTAGACTGAAGCGTCCAAAGATGAAATGTCCAAGGATAATATTCATGACTGAGAAGTCTTTCCTCGGAAGGTTTGAGACATACTCATGGAGTGTCCGTTGCCTCAGCCAATGTTCACACTCGGATGTTTATGATTGGTCAAATGGTTTGACCAAAAAAATCATCAAAGAGGAAATTGAAGTTCATCATGCAAAAAAAGATACCTACCATTGCCTCATTCAGGTAAGATAGATGCATGCACAAGTAATATTTTGAGGATGAGCTTCATATATAAAATATAAAATGCCTCCCCATTTTAGATAGCTACAGTTGTATTCCTCAATACTAAGGAAATGTCACTATCTTGTAGATAGGTTGATTTTACCCATGTGATTTCGGATGTCAAATATATTGTGATTTAGTTTAGTGTAATATCTCTACAAATACAATGAAATGAAATGAATGAAATGCTAAGATTTTTACACAACAAAAACTCTATATTTTCTCTCATCCTTCTCTCTTTTTCTTCTCCTCAAGCAAAACCAAAGCAAAGCAAAACAAAACTAGAGAGCTACTAACATTTCTCTCTGATAATATCTCAGCCAAATATACAAAAATCCAACAGAATTTACCTCTTATGCATTCAATTTTTTTCACTAGATGAAGCTGCAATCATTAGTTCTATTCCAATTGGAGGACAAGTATGAAATGATCATTTTGCTTAGCACTTTTGTTTCTCCAGCGTTGATACTGTGCATTCCAACTACTGGTTGGCCCATAACTTTGGCAATGGTGCTCTCTTAGGTGGTCCTAGTAATCAATACTCTCTTACTTGGTGGCGAGATATTTGGCAATTGCATAGCGCTAACAAAATTAAAGTCTTTCATTGGCGGGCTTTTTGGTTGGCAATTCCTTGTACTTACGAGTTGTGTAAAAGGAAAATCCCAATTGATCTGGTTTGTTCTATCTGTTTATATGGTGAAGAAACTGTGTTGCACGCTATGTGGCGTTGTCAAAAAGCAAGGAGGTTATGGAAACATATGGATTTATTTTCAGTACTAAAGGGAGATATGTATGTTTCCTTTCAAAGCCTTTGTCAATGGGCTTTCTCTTTGCTGCCAGAGCTTTAAAAGGAACATTTAGCAATATTATCTTGAAATATTTTGAATAGAAAGAATAACTTTGTGCATGACTCTTCTTTGCTAGATGACCAACAGGTTTTAGGCAGTGTTAGCATGCAGGTGGAGTTTAGAAAAGCAACTTAAGATGTGAATACGACGAGACATTATCATAAACGTTTGTTTCACTGGCATCCCCCATGTGAGGGCAAAAAGGTTAGTCCAAGAAGAAGCACAAAGATTTGGTAAAGAAGCTGTAATAAGAAATTCTAAGGGGGAATTAATGCCTGTCTTTGCAAAACCATTGGTTTTAATGGGGTGATATAGTTAGTGACTGTCAAGAGGCTGTGTGGTTGATTCAATCTTCTAGTGGTGGTGCTTTGGATCCAAACTATTTCTTATCTAAATATATTAGAGCTTTACTTTCTATTTATGCTCGGTTTTAGGTTTCTTTTGCTTGTAGGAAAACTAATTATGTTGCCCACGTAGTCACTCAGTTTGCTGTTGGTTTGGATTTTTTGAATCTTGGATTGAGGATGGCCCTGAGCAAGTCATCCTTGCTAATGTAGCTCCTTCAGTTTCTAAGTAATGTACGTTCAAGTTTTTCCTTTAAAAGAAATACATTATAAATTTAAATTCTAATTAAAAAATTATAAATTTCATCTTTCAAATATAATAAATTTAATTTTGTTATACATAATAAATAAATAAACTATTTAATTACATAGCAATTTCAAGGATTTAAACCAATAGTTATTATACATATTTATATATACATAATATAGATAATTAATTATTAGTTTTTCAAATTTTTTTGCTAATTTAATATGGTTTATGATTTAGACCAATAGTTATTTAGATATATAAAAAAATTAAAAAAAAAATTATATCGGGCTAGAATTCAGGCTAGCCCAACAGGTAGCCTAATGGGTCGGACTTCGGATTGGGTCTATACTAAAATCAAAAGCCCGAATCCAGTCTAAGACGAAATTGAGCAGTTTGGGCTCGGGCCATATAGAATTGGAGCTGAATTTGGGTTGAATTTTTTTGGGCGAATGTAATCGGATTTTGAACCTTTTGGCTTTTTTTTTTTTACATGCCTACTCCAAAAGCACTTCCATTGGACATATTGGTGAGCCAATATTTTTTGTTTTTGTTTTTTTTAATGTAGAACCTATAACTTCTTGGTGATTCACTAGCTTTTGTGAACCTGTTTGTAAATTTAGTGATGACTATTTATCATCTTTCAAGTTAATTTTATAGTTGGATTTGATGATCAATGAGCACATTTTCAGCACCATTTGCGCCTGATTGCTCCATGGAACATCACTTCGCTCTTTCTTTTTGAAATATCAACAGTTGAATAGTACATGGAAGAGAAATAATAACTTTGAGGAAAGGATATCAGAAAATTTAGTTGTAGAGTCATAAAGTTTTGAGTTAGAGGTTCTTCTTGATACTAGGTTAATATGACAGGGACCAAATGAAGCAGAAGGTTTCTGATAATTAAGAAGAAAATAATCTTAAAATATATATTTTACATTTTAAATTTAAAAAAAAAAAATATGTGCATCACAGGTGCTATATAATGGAGCAAAACAAACGGAGTTAGTGTGTAATACTATTGCTGCAACATTTTTGAAAGCTCAGGGGATTATAGTGCCAAATATAAAGGTCAGGCAAATTGTGAAAATGGTGGAAAGTCGGTGCAAAAAAACCTTTTTTTTTATTATGCAATTGAAATAAGGTCAATTCCAATCTACTTCAATCCTATAAGGCAAATAAAAAAGATTCTATTAAAAGAAAACAATCAAATAATATTTCAACAGACATTGATTCAATAGATGGAATGGAACTAAGCAAGTCACAAAATAAATAAAATAGCAGATGTTCCACCTTTTTCATACCAAAAGAAAAAGGAAAAAAGAAAAAACACAGATGTTCAACATTTGATACAAAAAACAAGGGGAAAGAAAAAGGGAAAAAAGAAGAAGAAGAAAAACATATAACCAGAAGTACTCAAGCAATTGACATTTTCTCTATTACCCTCGCACTTTTTCCATCCTTTCTTACTTCTGCCTTCTGCAACTTTATATCTGCATCAATCCTCTTCTGGAGGAGGTTCAAGATTCAAGTCAAAAAGAGGCAATCTTTTGGAGTTGGCTTCGTGAATCTTTCCCTTTCCCACTTCATCAATTTCCATAGCTGCACAAGAAAATAAAATAAAATAACATGTATATAGGGATTTCAAAATTTGGATGGAAAATTGATAAAACCCAATTAGTTAGGGTAACTACATTTTAACACCTCTCAACTATGCTACCATTTGCACTTTACCTCTAAACTACAAAACCCCTTACACTGCCTCTGAACAATTTTCCTCTTAGTTTAGCATAATAAATTTGGCAAAATTAGTCATACATAATGTCCAAAAGTAATTAAATAGATTTACATGAATTATAGTGTGTTTAGTTTCATCAAATTCACCTTGTCAAGATGCTTTATTGAACTAACTGACATGAAACTAATAGTCTAAATTATAGAGGGCAAAGTGCAAAAAATTGTATAATAAGGGTAGTTATCCCTTTTTTTTTTTAATTTGGAATATGGGGATTGAAAATCAGGATTATTGTACGAGTAAACAGTTGTCCCGGGGACAAACCCAAATACTTAAAGGAGGGGGGAGAGCGAGAGAGACTAACCTCCAGTACTAACATGTGGCTGCTCTGTGGAACTGTCTGACTGCACACTATCTTCATTGTTATAGGGAAAGTCTACCTCCATTTCTGCAGAAAGACATAGAGATTGAAGGGGTTAAAAAGTTATATGAGTAAATTTACGCAGGCAATATATCTTCAAGAGACAGAGAGAAAAGAGAGACCTTCGACTTCTAACTCTGAAGCATTTCCTAGCAAAATTTTTTGTAGCCTGACCGCACTAGGGAACATCAATGTGTTGTAAAGAAGTATATCTTTCTTCATGGACCTTTTAAGGTGGGAAAATTGAAACTTATTTATCCACATTTCTGTAGCATCTTCAGCAGATGGAATCACCAAATTTTCCACATTCATATAGCAAAGAGCCTGCAAAGTTAAATCACAATCAGAAACTTGAAATCTGCAAAAACTCAATTACGTTTTGCGTTTGAGTTTTTCAAATTTGATTTCGAGCATTTCTAATAAGTTGCTTAGGCCGTGTTTGACATGGCTTCTGAAATGATGCTTACGGCTTTTGAAGTTCAAAAGCAGCTTTTTTTAAGTTCTTGAATTTTAAAAGCTACTTTTGGCTTCTAAACTTTTAACATTTCAAAAGAGCTTACAACCAAAACTAGTGTAATGTATCTTTTCATGACAGATATTCGGGAAAGCAAAAATTGTAAAATTGCATAATTAAAAATTATCTCAAAACATATCTTTAATATTCATTACTACTTATTCAAACAACTTACAGATTCAATTGCAAGCAGTAGCTTCTTAAGCATCCCTTTGCCCCTATAGGCCTTATGGGTTGCCACAAAGGGCATCTCTGCAAGTTTTCTGCCATGGATTCTTATAGTTGCAGCACAAAGAACTTCATCATCCTTCTCAAGGATAGCAGTATAAAACCCGTTGAAATTAATCCGGTTCAAATTTGATCTAAAGAAAAAGAAAGACAAAAAAAAGTTAAAGAAACCCATTATTTCTCATGCACAATAGTCTTTCATGGAAGAATTTGAATCTGCAAAAATTTAATCTCAAAAATTGCTCACCCACAACCATATACCACGCTTTGAACCACATCAATTTTGGTATGGCGGTCTATGATCGTCTCGAAGCTTTGGTCCAATAAAGTCAAAGCAACTGAAAGCTTGGAGTTACATTCTATTTTTTCATAGGAATTTTGACATGCTTCTCTTGAAGTACTGATATCACTCTGCCTTAGCAAAGTCCATGAGAATCCCTCATCTAATTCATTTTTTACATTCACAAGTCTTCCCAATTTCTCATAAACCTTGTACCAAAAACAATATTAGTACAGCACTTGATCAAATGAATATTCCCCCAAAAATTGAGTTTATATTAATTTTTTTTTTAAGAATAATTTAGAAGAGATTACCTTTTCGCAGCTTTGTCCACAAAATTGTGTGCACGAACTATTAAGATTAATTTCTTCATGTGTATAACAAGCCCAATGATCTACAAGAAACACAAATTCAAGTTTCATCAGCCATAGTTATGGAATTTTTTAATTTTTTTTTTCATTCATTCTGTTACTCTAAATTTTACTTATTCAGAACTACTGAAATTGCATACATTTTTTATTGCATAGTGAACATTTAGACATCTCTTTGTTCCCTGGTTGTTTGCAATGGAAGCAAATGCAATATGAACAGAGCCAGTCACCCTGTGGAATTCTCTGCAATAACAATTAAAATAAAAAAAAGTTCAAAAAGATTTCAAAACCTCTCCAAAAACAATAACAAACACAAATTATAAAAATTAACTTTAACTTGGAAATTGAAAACCCCCAAAAAAAAAAAATTTAGTTCTATTTTACCTCCATATCCATGCAGTTTGAGTGGACAGTGGAAGGGCATTGCTCACAGCAAACCAAATCTCCTCCATCAGCGCAAACCATACAGGCATCATCGTTGCTGTCGGTAGCAGAGTTCTTAGGCTCAACATTGTTAAATCCAAGATTTTTCTCTTCAACATTTCTATACCAAGCTTTCTTCTGATACTCCAACAGAGAATCTCCATTCTTTGCCAGCACAATGAATTGGTAAGGTCTATTTGCAGCGCTTCGAGTGTGAAACTCGAAATCTGAAACTGTCATTTCTCGTCCACAGCAATTACACCATATCCCTGACCTTGTTACTTTCCCTGCAAGCAACACCCTCTCTGGACTCTCTGGATCCATGTAGCACACCTCTGCTTTGTCCTCAATCATGTCAAGGTCTATTAGCCATGACAATATTGTTTTCTTTTCCATGTATTTCCTCACAGATTGTTTTTTCCCGGTTCGTTTCATTATCAATGCAAATGGAGCTCTTCTTCTTTTCTTCCGTTTTCCCCTTACACAATGTTGTGTGATTTTGATGCCTTGCTTTTCTGATCTTCTGGTTGCAGCAGTGCTAGTAGTAGCAGTAGTACTTTTCCTTTGAGGTCGGCCCCGTCTTCGGTCTCTGGTGGACGTTCGGGCTCGGCTAGAGTTTGCTGCACCACTTGCATCAGCCATTTCCACTTCTGGGAATTGCCTCATTATGTTGCTGTTGTTAATTGCGTTTTTGTTCTGTGTTGGACTCTGGATATTCAAATTTTCTGGACCATTATCACATATATCTGAATCACATGACTTTTCACTGTCTGATGAAGTGATAATCCAACCAACATAATTCCTTTCTACTCTGTTTCTCAACCTGTACGCCATGGTTTATGATTTCTTCAGAAAAACACACAATTTAGTTTCCTAATTAACTTTGCTATCAGGATTTGAAACTTTGAATCCACACAAAAAATATAGTTTCTGCAACAACAAAAGAAAAAGGCTTAGAATGTTAAATTTTGCACTATGAATTAAATCATTGCAAATAATAATTTGATTTGTTACCATTCTTGATTTTTCAAATCATTTATGTTCTGTCTTAATTTTGTATTATTGATATTAATTTTGTTCATGTTGCTAATAATTGGTGCTAGCTTTTAAACGGTATCAATAAACTTCACAAATGCTTGTAACAATGGACCGTTTCAGTCCCTAAAATGGACATTCCAGTGGTAGAGGATCACTAGCACTTTTATCTTACAATCAAGAATTCTAAACCATTTTATAACTTGTTATGGTCATTTATTTTTCCCTCGTAAAAAAAGAAACTAACAATTATATAAGATTGATTTGATGATTTTACTATAAAGATTTCCTTTATCAACCATAACGGTTGACATTCAAAAACTTAGATTTTTGTCTAATGTGTTTATATTTTATTTGTTCTTTTCTGGTCTTACTAATAGATCCCATTAAGAAAATAATAATAATAATTTGAAATTTTATTTCATAAATTTAATAAATCAAATATAATATAAAAGGAAGAATGGGTGTTAATCCACGATCTCATGGTTATAGGTTTAACAGGCACCAACTGAGTCAATCTTATTTGACAAAATCATAACAATAATAATAATCAGAAATTTGTGAAATAATAATAATAATAATAATAATAATAATACCCATTTATTTTTAATAAAAAAATTTTACTCCATATCTCAAGATCTAACGCAAAAAATACCATTAACTTGCCTAGAAATATACCCAAAAAAAAAATTGCCTATTTAATCAGAAATATGTGAAATAATAATGATAATAATTATAATAATAATAATAGATCCCACTTATATTTAATATAAAAAAAAAAATACTCCGTATCTGCAAAAAATATCATTTAACTTGCCTAGAAATATACTTGGAAAAAAAAAAAAAACAAAAAACTTGCCTAGGTATAAATATATATATATAAAATAATTCTACAATTAAAATATTTTTATTTTATTAAAATAAATACTGTCACTAAAAATAAATTATCAATGACAATACTTTCAGACCTATCACTAAAAATATACTACTTTTAGTGATATTCTTCATTTTAAAAAAATAAAAATATCTCTATTTTTATTTTTTTTAAATATATATATATATAACAAAAATGTCATTTTTATTTACGAATCTTTTGTTAGTAAAGCCTTTTTCTCTGTAAAAAAAAAAAAAAAAAAAAAAAAAAACTAATGACAAAATCCAGTCTTCATTAATTTTATTTAAACTGTGAAATCTAGATTGCAATTTGCACACAAAAATAATAAATAAATAAATAAATAAACATTAAATTCATGTCAACCACAAATTTTATTTTTTCTAATGTCAAATAGCTACTAATAATTTTCATTAAAAAAAAAGTTGCTAATAATTATGTGGAAAAAAAAATAAATGTATTATTTCTATCAAACAATAAGGTAGCGTTTTGCACAAAACAGATCTATGAAAAATATTTTAACAAACAATTGAAAAATAAGTAGCTAACTTCATGAAACACCAATGTATGTAAAAGTAATCCAAAATTTTGACTTTTTTTGCCAACTTCTATCTTCAAATTTTTTTTTTTTTTTCATCCAGAAAAGAGAAAAAAATTTCTACATTTCCAATTCGGAAAAATTCATTTTTCAATCAATTTAATAAATCATTATCTTCTTTATTACTTGATCAGAAATTGGTTGTAGAAAAACAACCATAACAAAAGAAAAGATTTATCAATGTAAAAAAGATTACCAAAACGAAAACATATATAATTTTGGTTCTTTTGAACATCACTACGGACAAAACAGTGGCTTTTTTTCTCTGATAGTAATTCCGAATTTGAATCTCCAAACTTCCAATAAAAGATAAATACAAAATCTGAAGAAAAAAAATGGTTTTCTCAACTTGGAAAACCATGCATGCAAAACGAATAGAAGACCTGTTATTAGTTTGTAATTCCAAAACTTGGCGTAATTTTTTTTTTTTTTTTGCAAAATCAAAATTTGGTGCGATTTACTTGTTCAATATTATTGGTACAAAATTCAAATGGAAAAATTCTTAATTTTGAAAATCAATTTTAATTTGACAAAATAATATATGATGGGGTCTCTAATCTTTAGAGTCGACCCAAAATTAAACAAAAAAAAAATTAACGAAAAAAAAAAACCCACAATTTCCTTTCTGTTAATTCACCATATCTTGAGATCTATGCATATAGATTAAAAAATATTATCTAAATTCAAAACCAAGAAAATTATAGAGAAGTGACATCTAGTAGGTAAAAAAAAGAGTTACCTTCTTCCTCTTTCTTTCTTTCTATTTTTTTTTTTTTTTTTTGCTGGAGAAGATGTCATCAAACCAAATACTCAAAATATTTCATATTTAGTTCTAATTTTTCTTCAATTTCTTGAATTGATGACAAAATTTCTTGGGGAGTAAATTCTCAAACTACCTTAAAATTATCAGAATATAAATATAAAATTTATCTTCTGATAAATGAAGGGCAAACAATGAAAAAGATTTCTTAAATCTAAACACTGAAAGGGAAGATGCCTGAAAGAGTTGTGAATAGTCTGGTGGTTTTAAAAACAGACAGAGGTGCGGTGTCACAGATAAGCGAGACACTGGGCAACACTATCAAATTGCATGCAATTTTGTCCTTGTAAGTGTCCGAGTGTTTAAAAAGACTCAGATATTCAAAATGAATACTACTCATCAAATCTTTACACTAAACTTTGTTTACCAAATGATGTAACAGTATATTAGTGGTTGACAGAAAAAAATAATGTTTTAAATTCATAAAAAGTGAATCCAATAATATATACTTACATCATTTGGTAAACAAAATTTGATCGGCAAATAAGGTGGCCCTAGTATTTTGAATTGCATGACAAGATTTTCACATTTTCTGAGTATGTGTCTCAGAAAGTAAAGGATTACCCTTTGAAAAGAAAAAAAATTTCTTATTTGGTAACCAAAATTGCCATAGAAAAGGCCAAATATTAATAAGATATCCAAGCTGTTACTTTTTTATTACTGCTCAATTAGTTACCAAAAATGCACTGCGCTATTTGTCTCGAGCGGCGATAGACATCGGTAATATCGAAACTAAAGTGATAACCGATAAACACATTATATCTCTTTTTTAATTTTATTTTGTTTATTACTTTTGCTGTGATACTTATACCACCATATGGGTAGCCACATCACTAATATTTTATTATCACGAATAACATTTTTATTGTCAAATCTTTCATCGAATCATTAGGGTTTTAACTTCATACTCAAGTAATGTGTGACGCAACCGAATTGAATGCAATTTTCCAAATGTAGTGCCAGTGAATTTGTATTAATTAATATTACTCATTAGAAAAAAGGAAATCGTAGTTGCTGATTTTTCGAGCATCCTACATATTTATCCATTTAGTACTGTTGTTTTGTTTTCTCAATGTTTTTTCCTATTACTGTTATGACTCGTTTTTATATGTTTAGTATTAAAAAAACATGAATGCTTTGTTGTTCAAGTTGGACAAGTCCTTGGAATACCTAACAATATGCATTTTCCATTGGGAACAATTAAACTAACAATGCTTTTTAGCTTATCGGGAATACCTTAAAGGATTGACACTTGGGAAATTTCTTTTAATTTCTAAAGGAAAAATGTTAATGAAGTTGAGTCATTGAACTACTTTAGACTACAGTATTGCTATGCCTTTTTATTCAATTATTAAATTTAGCTTTAATGGTCTAAATAGATTAATGTCAATATTTGTGACCTTGTTAAAGTTCAATTATGTGTTAAATTTTGTAGGGTTTTTGGTGTCAATGCCTTCTATAGTTTCTACGGTTTTGCATTCTAACCTTTATGGTATTGAATCAGCAGAAAACGATCCATTGAAGTATGTGAACAGTGCACTATCAGTTTAAAATCTTGACACCCTGAGTTTTTGGAATGTTAAGATACATGAATGCTGGACAGAAGAAGGTCTTCTCACCCCTGACCATGTCTATAATTGAAATCAAATTTTCTTTTATGGTTAAAACGATTCAAGAAAAATCATTTTAGGCCATAAAATAAAATTTAATTTGATTCAAAACCTTATAAATTTGTTTGAACAGAAAAACCACTAAAAAACCCAACATAATCTTCCATTATATTTGTGACATCAATAGAACCCTTGATTCTATTTATATCCTTGATTAGGGTAAAATGAGTTTCTCATGTGCAGTGCACGTATATGAACTTAACAGCCAAAAGCTAACAGTGTCAATATTTGGGACTGATGCTGCATTATTCATATATTTTAAAAGGGTTTGCCACTAATTCTATCGTACATATAGGTGAAAAACGTACATTGAAATTGCAGAGGACATTGGTGTCAAAAATCATAATTTTAGTTATTACATAGTAATCCAGAAAATTAAAAAGTGAAGCTTTTAAAAACGATAAAGCCAAAGTGATTTTTTTTTAATTAATACCTTTCATTAAATTTTTTATCACATTTTGTGTAGATTTTGAAAAGTGAGACTTCTGTTCAAAGTCTAGGAGAATCTCTACTTAAAGGGGAAAAGAAACATATATTCAAATGTTGTCTTACTGATATGTGATGTAACTTGATATTAATAATGAAACAAAACAGTTTTGTAAAATCTGCATAATTTGTTTTGAGGTTACACATTACTATATAATTCTACAATAAAGATATCCACATTTTATTAAAATGAAAATTGTCACTAAAAATGTATTTTTAATGTCAAATCTAAATATATTGTCACTAAAAAAATAAACTATCAATGACAATATTTTTAGATTTGTCACTAAAAAATATACTTTCAGTGACAATCCTCATTTTAATAAAATAAAAATATTTTAATTTTAGAATCTTCCTATATATATATATATATATAACTCCTTTGATGCACGTTGCCTTAATTATTAGTCATTGTATGGATATATATTATGTATTAACATAGTATAATCGTATGCAATTTTTTTTCCAATGTTAGTAAAAATTATCAAATTAAATTTCTCTCTTGTTTGAGAATTTGGTGTCAAATTATGAGATGAAAGAGCCAAGCCAATACAATTTACAAGGGCATCTAATCACAACTTTTAAAAGTTTGTTTTGTTTTTTTTTTGGTTTCTTCTTTTTTAATTTTTTTTTCCAAGTTTTGCTCTAGTTATTTGTTTATGGGTAAGTATTTGGCCTTCTTTATTTTTATTTTTTTGCAGAAGTGCAATTCTATAGGAACTATAAGAAAGATGGTTTTGTTAATGTTGTAGAGAGCAAAGGAAAATCAGGGAGTACTATTGAAAAATTAGGAAAAATAGAAGTTGCGAGGAAAGAATTGTTGGTTAGATTTTGAAAGCTCAAGACTTGAAATTAAATTGTAATGCCTCTGGGGATATAATAAGCATGAAAACATCCTCCAAAATAAGCTATCCATTTCTATGCCTATCTAATATTCCTATTGTTTCCTTTATAAAGTTGATAGTGGATTTTGGCATATAATTTTTTAATTTTTTTGGTATTAGAGTGATAATTATGGTTTGGGACTTTTTGGGTTTTCAAAATTTTGTTGCTTTGGATATTGTAGTGATAGGATTTCACACCGCCACAATTCTCTGTCTAACCTGTAATAAAGAAGAAAACTAGAAGGTTTTGGGGCACTAATGTGGTGCCAGTTTAAAACACTCCAACGCTTAAATAAGAAAATGTTTATGAAGGCTAAAAAAAAAAGTATTACCTCTAGGGTTTAGAATGCACAATTGTTTACCTTAATGCTATGGAGGACAATATACGGTGTCTTAGACTTTTAAGTTTTTTAATCTTGGTAAAAAACTGACCTTAAACCCTATTGGGCTGAACCACAGGGTTCTAAAATTAAGATAGGCTTTCTAATTTCGTTGGAAATCAAATTAATGATCTTTAGTGATCTACTCCGGATTTTTGCCTCTAGTTTCGGATCCCCTCAATGTCCAAGTGATCCTCGACGAATGGTGCTTGCTCTGTCGCCCGAATATCCTATCAATGATGATGAATACCCGAGACCAATCCATGTTCGGAAACTTCACAGGTATACAAGCATTTGCAAGTTGATAAAGAAACACCACCATCTGACTTATTCATGAACAATTCCGACTCACATTCCTCCTTCGGTGTCATATATGTTAGTGCTAGTAGAAATACCCCACATAGTTGAAGTCCTCTCTTATCATAAGATTTACAAATTACAGGCTCTTTCAGGGACTAAATATCCAAAAAGGAAAATTTGGTTCTATGCCATTGATGATGCATAATTAATTTAAGAGTATAAAAAGAGAATTGTGAAGGGAAAGCGACTGTTCATTAGCAGGTGGAAAAGATCAAATGTGAAGAGAAAGGCCTTACTAGAAATTAAGAACAAATTTGTAATTCTCTAGTGGGGTAGAGATCACTGGGAAATGGCAATGTCCTTGGAAAACCAAACCAAGTCTTGGACCTCCACTGAAGCAGCTTCGACTTGAGAAATGCCAATAGGTTCACAGATTTTGAAAGCTTTATAAAAGGAGAGTGGATGATCAATAAAACCACTGCTTTTATGTTTTAACCATTATTTTATAGTTCAGCTAGCAGTGGCAAAATTCCTAGAGCTATAAATGAAAACTGTAATTAATAGTTTGTGACAGTTTTTAGGTACCAAGTTATGTTGCTAATATTACTGTCAATAAAGTTAATAATTTCTTTTTTTATTTTCTTTTTTGTCTCAAATTCTACCTTTTCAATGATGAAGATATAATGAAAACGTAGCTACAACCATAAAGTGTTTTAGTGACAAAATAAAATAGTAATTATGAAATTTGTTTGTGTCAAGTTTATTAATATAGTTCCATCACAACTTTAATGACAATTTTCTTTTATTAGCAACAAATTTAGAGAGGATTTTTTTCATGATAAATGCATATATATAATCTTTCTATGATGTGGATATTTGCATCTTTTTCAAATGCAAATCATCACTACTAATATGTTATCATTAACGGCTTCATCATTAAAATAAATTATACACAAGGTAATCGTCATTGATAAAAATTTGTTAGTGACAATTTACATTTTAAAAAGATGCAGATATATTTTTGCACTATAGATTTCTCTTATATGTATAAACACATACACACACGCACAAAAAAAAAATTCCTAGGCTCTGGAACTCATGCTATGTGGGTTCCAACTTCCAACAAGCTTTTTAGTTTGTTTTTCATTTCTGTTTTATCCATATGGGAAAAAATTAAAAATCATAATTACTATTTCCTTGTAATTATCACAACTATAGCTCATGCTATAATGATTATTCATTTTTAGCTACGAGGTTGATTTTTTTTTTTTTAATTAAAATTTTGCATCTAATTTTTTAATCTTTGATCTGGATAAAATTATATTGGATTCTTTTCCGGAGTTTGGAAAGTCTCGAGCTTGGCAAATAACAAATTCTTATTTGCTTCTGTTTTGTTATTTTGTCTTGTTTGGAAATCTTGCTTCATTTCCTTTGTTTTCGCTCAAAGTTATATATGCTTTAATTATGTAACCGTTGGCTGAAGCAAACTTGATTCTCAAGTTTTCTTTTTTATTTATTTATATTTTATGAAGAAAAATTTTGTTTTTATATTGTTGCTTTTTTTTTTTGGGACAAAATATTGTTTCTTATTTGGTATGGCTTAATCTGCTTTTGGGGCAATTTGAGATAGTTTATAGTTACAATTTGTCTGATTTGGACTATTGATAAAAGTGATTATTGTTGCATAAGTGCTAATTGCATGTGCAATGTTTGTGAATTTGATTTTTTGATCAATTCTACTCCTTTTGAAATCAGTATAGTAAATGGATTTGTTTATACGAAGCACATTATAGAATTAATAACCAGTTAATAATTATCATGTTAGCTTCGGTTACAACAGTGATACACAATATTTTATTTTTTAAAAGCTTTAATGCAACAATGCTCCATGATTACCGAATTGCTCCTACTTTGCTCTATGACCATTCAAAATTACTCCAGTATCCTTTGTATTTTTAAAAAAATACATCAGCACTTCAAATTTGACAGTTTTTTTTTTAACTTTTTTCAAATATTATATGCAATGTACATGCTCTATGATAGACCAGATATTGAGGGATAAAATAGCAAGTCCATGTCAATTTTTGCACGGGCTTGGCACGCATGACCCTGAACCCCTATATACCCCTTATTCCAGGTTTACATAGAGGAAACGCAACAAGAAATGTGACTGATGGATGTTGGAAATGTAATTTACAATTTTCTAAAATTTTCTAAATGTCTATGTTCATATCTAAATTCATGTCTTTTGAGTTTTCCTAAACGTTCAAGTTCAATGTGTATATTTTCTTTATATTGGATAGTTCATGTATCATGTAACTAGATGTTAGAGGTTACCTTGTGTATCTATATATACCCCATGTAGTCACAATCTTTTTCTAACAAAGTGGTATCATAGTCTTTTTCCTTAGTTTTGAGATTTGAGATAGATGGCTAACAATGACTTGTTTTCATTTCAATTTTCTCATTTTCCAAAAGAAAATTATGATAATTAGTGTCTTCGTATGAAAGCCTTGCTTGGCACACAAGATGTGTGGGAGATTGTAGATAAAGGCTATACTCCACCCAATATGAAGCTTCATTGTCTCGAAATGAGAAAGAATTTCTAGCAAAGACAAGGAAGAAAGATCAATAAGCTCTTACCCTCATCCATCAAAGTTTGGATGAATCAATATTTATGAATGTAGTTGTTGCTACCACTACAAAAAAAAAAGAGCTTTCTGTGACGGAAGCAAATTCGTCACAACGTATAGTATATGTGACGGATTCGTCACATAATCCACAAACTGTGACGGTAACTAACCCGTCACAGTGCTTTCACAATAGCCCCGACACAAATTCTTTTCAGTGACCGTTTACTGTTTATCGTCACAAAAAAAGTAGTTTAAGGCCAAGCATTCCCTTTTTGATCTTCTTAGCTCGAGAATGTGTCACTGGTCCACTTGGCAACGTAATGTCCTTATCACGAACATCCATGCTAGAAGAGCGCTCGATGCCCACATTATTCCCTTCCTCCTCAAAAAGATTCGTCCTCGAATTTGCATCCATGTCAAAAAGAGAAAGATCAGTAACATTAAATGATATGGACACATTATACTCACCAGGAAGATCAATCTTGTATGCATTGTCATTGATCCTCTCAAGCACTTGAAAATGTCCATCACCTCTAGCATCCAACTTAGATTTCCTTTTGTTAGGAAACATTTCCTTCCTCAAATGTACCCAATCCCAATCACCTGGTTCGAATATCACTTGTTTGTGTCATTTATTAGCCTTTTGCGCAGTTAACTTATTCCTCTTCCCAATCTGTAGTCGGGCCTTCTCGTGTATAGCTTTAACTAAGTCCGCGTTCTTTTGTCCATCTAAGTTAGCAAGCTCACTCAAAGGTAAAGACATCAAATCCAACACAGTTAAAGGATTAAAGCCATACACAATCTCAAAGGGTGAAAATCTAGTAGAAGAATGAATAGTACGGTTATAAGCAAATTCAATAAAAAGGCAAACAATATTTCCAAGATTTTAAGTTCTTACCAACTACAGCACGCAATAAAGCACCTAAAATTATATTGACCACTTCTCGGTTTGTGGATGATAAGTAGTAGAATACAAAAGCTTTGTACCCAACTTTCCCTACAAAACTTTCCAAAAGTGACTCAAGAACTTGACATTTCTATCAGAGATTATTGTCCTAGGTACCCCATGCAACCTCACTACATCTCTAAAGAACAAGTAAGCTATTTTTGTTGCATCATCAGTTTTATGGCAAGCAATGAAGTGCGCCATTTACTAAATCTATCCACAACAACAACAAATATACTATCATAACCCTTCCTAGTTCTCAACAACCCAAGAACAAAATCCATGGAGATATCAACCCAAGGTTCAATTGGCACATTAAGAGGGGTGTGCAAACCATGTGGCATAGACCTAGACTTAGTCTGTCTATATGCAATACATTTAGCACAAATTTTTCCAACATCCCTATGCATGTGTGGCCAAAAGAAATGTTCAAATAAAATATCTAAGGTCTTATGCACACCAAAATGCCCCATGAGACCACCACTATGTGACTCTATAACAAGCAATTCTCTAATTGAACAATTGGGCACGCAAATCCTATGTCCACGAAACAAAATCCTTTATGTTTATAGAATTTATGAAAAGCACCATTTTCACACGCAGCACCAAGTCTATTTGATGTTCAATGCCCCTTATTTGTGGTAATCCTTTGGGCAATTCCTCCGGGAAAACTTATTCAAATTCATTCAACAAAGAAACAAAAACACTAGGCAAACATGGGTTAAGGTTAGCTTCAGTAAAATAAAACTCCCTAAACCTCACAAGAACTAGTGTTCTCTTGCATAAGCATGCTCCTTTTACATCTCTCAATTTTGCATAGAAATTTTTTTTCTTTTCACTCCTCACTTCACTCATATTTTTCTCACAAGTGTTTTGACTCTCCATTGGGCCTTTATTTTTATTCTTTTCTCTCATGGCCTTTTTTCCCTCATTCTTTTTGTTAGGCTCACTTCCCATATCCTCATTTGTAGGTTTATTCATCTTCAATTGATCAAGGTACACCTCTTTTGGAGATGGAGATGCTAGGGTGTGCTTCTTCCCATTGTACTCAAAAGCATACATATTCCTATGCCCATCATGAACAACTCTCCTATCGAATTGCCACGATCTACCCAACAAAATATGCCCGGCTTGCATAGGTACTACATCATACACCACCTCATCAACATACTTTCCAATTTCAAAAGAAACCTTCATTTCTTTGGTTACTTTCACTTCCACACTGTCATTCAACCATTGCAACCTATAGGATTAGGATGCTTCTCACATTTCAAACCCAATTTCTCTACCAAAGTAGTGCTAGCTACATTAGCACAACTTTCTCCATCCACTATCAAACTACAAATCTTTCCACCCACCATACATCTAGTGTGAAAGATATTTTTCCTTTGCTCTAGACTCGCCTCCTTAACCTTAAAGTTTAAGGCTCGCCTAACAACTAAAGACTTTCCCCTTATAGCATACTCTATGTTCTCCTCATCACTAGAATTATCCTCCAATTGTGGCATCTCGTTCTCACTATCATTCTCAGACTCCGAAACAATTTCACTACCCTTCAACAACATAGTCTTCCTATTAG
This sequence comes from Ochetophila trinervis, assembly GCA_003254975.1. NCBI lineage: Eukaryota > Viridiplantae > Streptophyta > Magnoliopsida > Rosales > Rhamnaceae > Ochetophila > Ochetophila trinervis. The sequence goes on from QANX01000268.1 coordinate 76,648, forward strand.
GACATTCAGAAACAATGTCCTAAGCATTGACATTTAAAACACTTTATCTCCCTATGTCTAGTAGTGGTAGTAGAAGAAGAAAAATTATGAGTATCTTTAGGTGTGCTGGCACTCTTATCCTTATTCTTGAAATCGAAGCTCTTCTTTTTCTCCTCAGGTTTCTCCCACTTTAAATTCCATTTAGAGTTGGAATTTGAGAAGCTTCGGGTAGTCATTTTTCTTTTAAGTTACTTTTCCACCTTGATTGTCATGTTCACCAAGTCTTCTATCTCTACATATGGATGTAATTCCACAGTGTCAGCAATCTTTCTATTGAGTCCACTTAAGAATCGAGCCATCGAAGCCTCTCATTCGTCATCTATGTTGGCTTGGATTAGGAGCATCTCCATCTCCTTGTGGTACTCTTCTACTGTCCTTGTTCCTTGTGAGAGCCGCTGAAACTTTTGGTGTACCTCATGGTAATAAGAATATGGTACAAATCTTTTTATCATCACCCTTTTCATCTCGCCACAAGTTACAATTGGATCTTCACCATATCTCCTCCTAGTCTACAATAATTGTTCCCACCAAACCAAAGCATAATCGAAAAACTCTACAGCAGTGAGTCTTACCTTCTTCTCATCCGAGTAGTTGTGGCAAGTGAAAATTAGTTAACCTTGCTTTTCCACTCCATATATACTTCAGCGTCATGTCTCCCCTTGAATGGTTGCATTTGCATCTTTATGGAACTTATGTTGTCGCCCCTTCTTTCTCTCGGCTCATGTCTCGTAGCCCTTGGTTCCTCCCTCCTTGGACGTCTCCTCATTGAATGATTTGAGACTTTATCATCCTCGAAAACCAATAGCTCTATATCTATAGTCTGCGAACCATCTCTCTTTGGGTTATTTGTGGCGGTCATAGAGACTTCATTTACCTTATCATATAACTTATCCATCCCCATGTTTAACCTCTGCAATTCTCCTGTGAAGGCTTTGTATAAGAGCTTCATGCCTGGTGTCATCTCCCTTTCATGCTCTTCCTCGGAATGAGTGACTTTTTTTCCTTCTTTTCTTAACATCTTAATTTCTACAAGACAAGATTAGTAAAAGAAAATATTTACTTCTCTCCCTCACGTTTTTCATTCTTTTTAATGGTAACTACGCATGTGCTCACCACTCCAGCCTTTTACCACTCACAATCTCTAGAATCAAGTTGCACTTTAGAGTTAAACACAACAAATCAAAGCAAGAAAAATAAATAGCAATTATCACAATCTCAAAACCTAGCCAAAAAAAGAAAGTAGATCAAAAGAAAAGCAAAAAAAATAATAACTAGAGTAATGGAAAGCAAAGATTACTCTAAGCAAAAAGAAGAAAAAAATAAAAATTCAAAATTTTTTTTGAGATACCTTGCGGACAAACCTGCCTAGGTGTGACCCCAAGTGCTACTCGAGGCGCTTGATACTGCGATTAGGGTTTTTTTTTTAACTTCTTCTCTTTTTGAATTTAAAAAAAAAAAAAAACCCAAAACAACAAGACAAAATAAGGCGCACGAATCTAACAGAACCTTTTTTTTTCTTTTGGGAATCAAAGTATTATGAACGAAGAACACAAAAAAAAAATTGAAAACAAAGATAGATAGGTACTTATCTCAACCAATGCTCTGATACCAATTGATGCGGAACCCCAAGATTAAAGAATTTGAAACTCCAAAACACAAGAAATATTGAACAATAATTGGAAACAAGAATCCGCCTTACCAAACTCTTAGAAACTTGTATCTAAAAACGTAGATTAGAAGGCTAGGGAAAAAAAGAACAATCGCCACAAAGTATTTCTACTTTGATAAGAGAATTCAACTTCTAATGCAACAAGAAGAAGAAATTGATTCCTCACCTTACAAGAACACTCCTAGGAGCAATAAGAAAATTAATTTTTTCAATTGATTAAAATCTGAAATCTATCTTAATCCCTTGCTTGGACATCATGCTTAAATCATCATTAGGCCTCGGAAAAGTGTTCAAATAATTTGGAAACTTGAATAGATCTTCATCCATAATTCTTTTCAAAAGTCCAAGCATGCCCTCTTTGATCTTCTTAGCACGAGAACGCTTCACTGGTCCACTTGGCAACGTAATGTCCTTATCATAAACATCCATGCTAGAAGAGTGCTCGATGCCTACATCAGGTTTAGTGTCTTTATTATCTCAATGGTAGAAACGTCCGAGCGCACTATGGAAAGGGCCCAGGACTCACCCTCAGAACAACTCAGAAGAACTCGCAACACATTCGAGACTACCCTTCGAATGTAAAATAGTATCCACAATTGAGGTTCACCCTCAGAAAACATCTGAGACTACCTTTCGAATATAAAATAGCTTTCACAGTTAGCCCTCCATTCCATGAAGTGACATGTCAGTTCATGGAATTAATCAATCTAAATCTTCAGCTAGATTGAAGATTTCAGCCTCAAATGAATCCTAACGCCTGAGGTTTTCATCGAAGCAGGTCTCCATTCTGAAGAAGAAATAATTCTGACAAGTTTCAAAGATTTTCTTAAATTTTGTGCCTTAAAGTGCTTTGGACCAAATCCTGACAGTTGGACTCACTTGTGGCCGAATCTCCTTTCGGAGCTCGTCAAAAACATAGAGAAGAAAACTATCACCGCCAAAGAGTCTCAGAAGAAATTGGAGGCTAGAATAGAAAAAAAAAAAAAAAAAAAAAAAAAAAAAAAAAAAAAAAAAAAAAAAAAAAAAACCTATGAGGCTGCTCAAAGCTCTGTCTCGGAAGAAACTGGAAAAACTGAAGACCATAATAGTAAAGAAAACTCTGAGGCTGCTCAAAGCTCTAAGTCACCCAACACGATGCTGACTTGCACCAAAGATCTTCGACCTCACTCATTGAAGATGCTGCGATGATGTGCTTTGAGAAGTTGAAATGCTGAGGGTCAAAAAAGTTGAATTCGCTGCCAAGAAAACTTCTCTTCTGGAGAAAATCAAGGAATTGGTTGAGTATGCCTTTAGACTGAAAAAATATCTTCAAGATACCCATAATGCCCTTCAGTATACCCGAAGTATAGTCATCAATTGTGATGCTAAACTAAAGGAATCAGTCGTGGTTATCGCAGGGTTCGAGTACCAAAAGCACGCATGGGAAAAAGAAAGGAAGAACTGGCTCAAACAACTCAACTCCCTTAAAGCTAAACTTCAGAAAGTTGTCACTAAGGGAGAGTAATGTGAAAAGTTCGAAGAGCTCATTCGGAAACGACAACTGAACTCAACTTCTGAGCCTAGTGACAAGGAAAGTAGATCATTACAGATGATGACACCTTCTTCGACTATAGCATAAATTCTGAGGACAAAGATGTCAAAGCGTGTAGTCAACTTCAAGCTTGCACTTCAATGCAACCTCTACTCCTTGGAAACTATCCTCCTCCTACTAACAAAAGCCTAGCTGAGAAAGAAACATCTCTTGAGTTAATTCTATAGTTAGAATTTGAACTAAAGATGGACCCAATAGTTAGGGTCGAAAATTTTCTATTATAGCCCATGAAGTGGGGCAGAAATTTTCAAAGTGGACCCGATAATTAGGGTCGGAAATTTTCTATTAGAGCCTATGAAGTGGGGGGAAAATTTTGCGCTCGTGAAATGGGCGAAACATTTATTTGAGTCGTCAGTCCGAGCATGGACTATTAGCTATCCTAGTCGTCAGTCTAAGCTTGGACTATTAGCATTTAAAGTTCCAAATGCGAAGGAAAATTGTCAAAAGATTAATTTCTTCTTTAAATTGCGAAAAGATAAATTTTGAAGACAAAAAAGGTAGAAAATCTGCAAAACTTCCATAAATGAATTAAATAATATTACCTTTCCCCCCAAAAACAAAGGCACTTTAAAGAACAAATAACTAATTGAAAAATGTATTTGAATGAAAAAGTCTCAAATGTTCTAAATTCTAGCTCCTAAGAATATCTTTGCCACTTTTATCTCAAAGTTTATAGGCCCCAGACTGAAGGATAGATATGAAAAGATAAGGTCCTTCCCAATTTGGTCCTAGCTTCCTAGCATTCATCTCTTGTGTATTCTGGAAGACTTTTCTGAGAACGAGGTCACCAATTTTGAAATTATGAGGTTGAACATTAGAATTGTAGTGATGTGCTACCATCTGTTGGTATTGGGCTAATCGAATTGCAGCAAATTTACGTTTCTCTTTGTACTTGTCTAGAGTTTACTTTAACATTAGATCATTTTAAGTGTAACAAATCTCCACCGGTTTGGATGCTCAACTCGGAAACCTCTACAGGAAAAACTGCTTCGGTGCCATAAACCAAGGAAAATAAAGTGCAACCCATAGTAACTCCTCGGCCCATTTACCCTTGGACTTTTCAAGCCTTTTCTTCAAAGTATCCAATATCTTTTTGTTTGTGGCTTTAACCTGGCCATTTCCTTGTGGATGTCTCAGAGTTGAATATCGCATGCCTATCTTCCACGTTGCACAAAAGTTCTTAAACTTTTCACTCACAAACTGAGACCCATTATCCGTCACAATAATCCGAGGCAACCCGAATCAGGTGACAATATTCTTCCAAACAAATGCTACAACGTTGGAATCTTTAATATTCGCATAAGACTCAGCTTCTTCCCATTTGGAGAAATAACCTGTTGCCACTCAAATGAATTTTTTCTGCCTAGGTGCCTGAGGTAAAGGTCCGACAATATCCATACCCCATAGAATAAATGGCTATGGAGTAGAAACTTATGTCAACTCATTTGAGGGGACATTATGGATTGGAGCAAAATTTTGGCATTTCTCGCATTCTTGGACATATTGCTTGGAATCTTTCACCATTTTTTGCCAAAAATACCTTGGCAACATTATCTTTTTTGCCAGTGACCTTCCTCATGAATGATTCCCACAAAATAGATCGTGATTCTCTGCCATCACCTTTTAACGCTGAGCTATCTCCAATATATTTCAGCAAAGGTCCCAAAAAAGACCATGAGTATAACTGACCTCTAAAAATGCAATAGCGTGCTGAATTTGACTTTAGCTTCTGAGCCTCAGACTTATCCTTCGGAGATACTCCATCCACTATGTAAGTGAGTATCTCTTGAATCCACGTTGCATTCTCAATTCGGATGCTATTGACCCCATAAGGTAGAATGTTTCTCCCTTCAAGAATAGTAACATGTATCGTTCTCTTACCCCCGATACTAACATTTGAAGCCACATTTGCTAATGCGTCAGCATGGCTGTCCTCTGGCCTCTGCAATTGCTGTGGTTTCATTGCTTCAAATCCTGCCATTATCTTTTTTGCTTTTTTACAGTACAAAGACAGTCGAATCTTTCGCTAAATAAGCCTCTTACATTTGACTGACCACCAACTGCAAATCACTAAACACTTTCTCCGAAGTTGCTCCCATCCACTTAACCAAACATAATCTAGCCAGTAAAGCTTCATACTCAGCTTCGTTATTTGTGGCAGAAAACTCAAAATGTAGAGAATGCTCCAGTAAATCACCAGCTAAACTTTTCAACAAAATTTCAGCTCATAAACCTCTGGCATTAGATGGCCCATTCACGTATATCTACCATTCAGTCTTATACCAGTTGGCCTCTTTTTGCGCTTCCTCTCCTATGGTAAACTCGTTTACAAAATCTGCTAAAACTTAAGATTTTATGGCAATAAAAGGAATATAGCGTACATCATAGACACTTAACTCTATTGCCCATAACGCCATTCGTTCAGCCAAATCAAGCTTATGCATAATCAAATGAAGGGGATAAGCTGTAACTACTTCCACCGTATGACTTGAAAATATTGTTTCAACCTTCTTGCTGAAATGAAAAGGCATATAAAAGCTTTTCTAGATATGTGTACCTAATCTCGGCATCTTTCAATACTTTACTGACATAAAAAATCTAATTTTGATCCCTTCTTTCGCTTCTCACTAAGACTGAACTGATTGCATTATCTAAGACCAGCAAATATAATTGCAAGAAACCTTTGTCTTTTGGCTTAACTAAAAGTGGTGGAGACCCGAGGTAATTCTTTAATTCCTTGAATGCAGATTCAGAATCATCATTCCACTCAAAATTACTCTGATCTTTCAGTACTCTAAAGAAACTGCTGCATCTGTCTAAGGATCTCGAGATAAAGTGACTCAAAGCTACTATCCTCCCATTCAACCTTTGAATATCGTTTTTGCAACGTGGGGATGGCATGTCAACGAGTGCTTAGGTTTGATCTGGATTTGCCTCAATTCCATTTTGTGTAACCATATATCCCAAAAAATTTCCTGAAAAAACTCTGAATTTACACTTTTTTTTATTCAACTTCATTTGATATTGCTCTAGTAACTAGAAAGTTAACTTTAGATGCTCTAAGTGATCATCGGCTTTTAAAGATTTAACCAGCATATCATCGATGTAAACTTCCATGGTTTTTCTAATTAAATATTTAAACATTCAATTGACCACCCTCTGGTATGTTGTTCCCACATTCTTAAGTCTGAAGGGCATAACCTTGTAACAGTATGTTCCCTTTTTCCGTCATAAAAAAAGTCTTCTCCTAATCTACTAGATGCATCAAAATTTAGTTATACCCTGAAAATGCATCTAGAAAAATCATTACCTTGTGCCTTGCAATTGCATCAACTAATTGATCAATGATAGGAAAAGGAAAACTGCCATTCGGACAAGCTTTATTCAAATCTATGAAATCCACACGCACACTCAGTTTTTCCCATTCTTCTTTTTTACCACCACTGTGTTTGCTAGCCATTCTTGATAATGCACTTCTCGAATTATTTTATTCACCAACAACCTATTCACATCCTCATTGACTACCCGATTCTTCTAAAAAGCAAACCTCATTCTCTATTGCTTCACCAGCTTGAAGCTTGGATCCATGTTCAACTTATGTGTAATGATATACAAATCAATTGATGGCATATCACTCGTATTCCATGCAAAACAACTCATATTCTCCTTAAAAAATGCAATCAATTCTGACCTCTTTTCCAATGTCAACTCAGTTCTTACTCAGACTGTCTTCTCAGGCTTTTCAAGATCCAACATTATCTCTTCTATAACATCCATGTCTTCTTGTAACTCCATTTCCATGATCCCGAAGTTCTTTAATTGCTATTTAGTTCCCGAAGACTATAGGGATTCCTTCACTAAATCCACATAACATGTATGAGCAATCGTCTGATCCCATCTTACCGCTTCAACTACATCAGTCTTCAGAAACTTCAATATCTAATGTAAAGATGATGTCATAGCTTCCATATGATGAATCCAAGGCCTTCCCAATATTGCATTGTAGGCTGATTCATTATCCACCACCATCATTGTGCAGAAAACTGTCTTATTCTATAAAGTTATTGGCATTACAATCTTCCCAACAACAGGGCTCTTAGTACTGTTAAAAGCTACTAACCTAGTCGTGGATCTTTGAATTAATGATTCATTGTACCTCATTCTTTACAAAGTTGTTAGGAAAAGTACTTCAGTCGAGCTCCCCTCATCAATCAGAACCAGTTTGACTAGGAAATTCTCAATGTGGACTTGAAAGACTAAAGTTTCATCATGTGAGTAGTGCAAACCTTGCCTACCTTTTTCAGAGAAAAGTATTGGAGGGACTCCGGACTTTTTAAAATTTGTTGACGACAAATATGACATTTCGGCCAATTGTATGTGACGCATTTTTGCTGCCATCGTTTCTCCTTCGCTTGCCATGCCTCCATGAATACAATTCAATTCCTCGTCATTCACCCTAAGCTCTTCCTCTAACTTGTTTTCTCATATCCCATAGTCTGTCACTATTCTTCCTGACCCCTTTGGGATTGTTGTGGATGGACCCTGTACCGCAGCTGAAGTGAGTAGAAACTCCTATAAATAACCCACTCAAACAAAAGCTTCAACCTCAGCCTTAAAAAATCAGCACTCCTAGGTTTCATGCACGCACCGCCCATGAAAAACACAATTTCCTTGAACGCTGTGCCTTTGAATCATCAAATGACTTTTGAGGCCACCTGACATAATTCTTTCCTTTTAAATGTCTTACAACATCATCTATAAGAAGACTAAAAGGTTCCTACCAGTTAGACACTCTCAAAAAAACATCGTGCTTCGAAAATTGTTGTACGATTTTGCCAGAAGCAAAATTAGATCTTCAATCAACCAGACCCTTTCTTTCCTCAAATCTCTATTCAACTCCATTAGCTATTGAGTGTATCACGGAGTCACACCTCAGATCTCTCCCTCTCTCCCATCCATCATTCTTTAACTCTTCCTCCACTTTAATGTATTTGGCAGTTCGTTCAATCATCTGCGCCAATGTATCAAGAGTATTTTTAACTAGTGAATAAAATAGCATCCCATCCTTCATAAAAATTTTCTGGTAAGCCTCAACAGCTATAAAGTCATTATAGCCTGGGATCCCAATTACTTCCATGTTAAATTGCTGAGTGTAACTTTTCAAGCTTTCTTCTTTTCTTTGGACAATAGAAAACATAAAATTTGTTTGGTGTTTTTAAACGAATGCTTGAAGCAAACTGAGCTTTGAAACTCATGGCTAGCTCTCGAAAAGATCATATTGAACCAAACTGAAGGCTATGATACCAAGTCAACGATGACCCAGTCAAACTCATCAAGAAAATTTTACATAGTATTGCCTCCAATTTATCACTCAGAATCCCAAGAGTCATCATTGCATCATGATACCTCACAATATGATCTTTTGGATCAGTATTTTGTTCGATGGGAAACTTACTCTAGTGAAACTTCCATTATTTGTTTTGCAAAGGGTGTTTGCACCAGATTTATCAACCATTCATCATCTTCATTCTGAAAACTCCATTTTTTTCTCCTTAACTCGTCTCGGACTGCTTCAACTATATCATATACAGTCTTACTCTTTTTGTCATCTCTGGCTCGTGATGCCCGAGCACATGACTCCACTTGTTCAAAAAGAAAATCATTCTGAACCTCAACCATCACTTATCCTCCTTGTCCTGCTGTTTTCTGATTCTCCCAACCTACTTGACCTTTTAACTTAGAAACCGCCACTAGATCAACCTGTGGAACTGAAATTACAGGTATTTGATTTCCTTGATGTTGCATGAGGTTGAGCGAAGGAAATTGTTGTTGTCCCTTCACTCCTTGGTATGGATTTTGGAAAATCCACAACGCTTGGTTGATTCATCGAATTCACAACTGGTTCCACTTGTGCTTCATGTTCATTTGAATGAATGACTATGTTCTCTAAAATCTTGAGTCGTTCCTCCTGATTTGTGGAAGTTGAAGGCCCAATTATGAGGATTGGTGTTTCACTTGGATTCGAAATTGAATTATAATCACAAGTTAAATTCATGAGTTTCTGATCTCAAGAACCGTAAAAGGAGTTGATCCTGGAAGTATAATCACAAATCAAATGTGAAAAAAAACCCTGTCTAGCACGCCAAATTGTGATTGCAATTTTCCGTCACCTTTTCTTTCTACAAGACCTCCCCTGAGAATGAATAAAAATTATAGCACCAATGTGGTACCTACCAAAGAGACTCCGACACTCAAGTCAGTATTCAAAAGAAGAGAATGTATTTTGTAAATTAAAGAGTATTTCTAAGAGTAATTTTTGAGTAAGAATAGTTTGTGTGTGTTTCTGAATACTCTATCTTTCAGCTTTCACCTCTTACATATACCTTTGTGTCTGATGCCTTTATGAACTTGTAACTATCCAATGAATACTCTTGATGATGATTAATTTCAATGATTTCCTAAGAATTAACTGAGCTCAGAAAGGTTACACATGGCATTTCACCCCTTTCAGCACGTGTTAGAACGCTTCAGAAGTGGCTTTTGAGCATCCTGAACACTTATTCAAGATGCCTCAGATAGTTCCAAAAAGGCATGTGTTCAAGGTCCTCGGATATTTTTGATGGAGACACGTATTCAGGATGGCTCGGATATTTTATACTGAGACACTTCAGTCGAAGCATTAGACATATGACCTTTGGACATGTTGGCCTCAGTCATTTATACATTTCAACTTCGAGCTTTGCTCAGCCTTTCTTGTCTCGAACATATGTCTCAGAGGTTGTTGTCTCAACCTTTCTTGGCTTCACTCGTTGCCTCGGAAGCCTTTTTCATACCTTTATGTCTTGGACTTTTAGACCCGTTAATCCACCTGGCACACTTTGAACATTTAGAATAACTTCAAATGTCTAAAACCTTAATCACTCACTCAGAATGTTTAGTGTCTTCATTATCTGAAAGGTACTAACGTCCGAGTGCCCTATGGAAAGGGCTTGGCACTCACCTTCGGAACAACTCAAAACACATTTGAGACTACCATTTAGATGTAAAATGGTATCTACAATTGAGATTCACCCTCAGAAAACATCTGAGAATACTGTTAGGGTATAAAATAGTATTCACACTCTATTATCATTTTTAATTCCAAAATGAATTTAGTTTGTATTTTTTAGAGAGGTCCCATGGACACAACTACAGCTGTTATCTTAACGTAGTAATAGATCAGAATTATTCTGTGGAATATGTCCACCAATAGATAATAGGAAATGAAATAAATTTGAGAAATTAGAACCCAAATGACATACATTGAGAAAGTGCCATGATGTTTTTATTTTTTATTTGAACCCATGACCTCATATATATATATATATATATATATATATATATATATATACAAGTTATATTGATAATGTAGTAACTCAAATTTGGATCATTGTAATAATACATTGGACCGTAGGCAGAAGGCATTTGCTCCTATACTAGTTTTTCAAGTTTCCAATATATATGCAATTCTTTTTAAATTTATTTGTAATATATCAATTTTGTCCCCACACTTTCAAATTGGTAGAATGATTATAAAGGTTACCATAGTCATTTTCTTCAAGAGCTTTAAACTTTTTACTTTTATTTTTGTCGCTTTTTCTTTTTTCTCCTATTTTAAAACACTATCATTTTAAAATTTTATATAAAAACATTTTAATTCCACATTTTATATAATTGTTCATTTTCACTATCCTTCCACTTTTTATTCTTTTTCATCTTTTACGATAAAAAAAAATAATAATAATAATACTTTATTTATTTGTGTATTTTTTTGCTTTTTTTTTCTATGTTATGATATATAATTATTTTTCATAACTGAATTCTGCTTTCAATTATGCGTATATTTTTTTTTTTAATAACAACCATCCCATAACATGTTATGAGATGCTATATCGCACAATGTACTATTGATTTCATTGTTCGGTAAACTATTTTCTCATGTATATATATGTATTTAAATGATGTTCTATTTTATTTATATTGTTTCTATAAGAGTTTGAGAATTGGTAAAAAGATCATAGTAAAAACCAAGGTTTAAATACAATATATACATTCCTTTTGTTATAAGGATAATCATTACTAAACCACCAAAGCTAAACTACCAGTATGTTTAAACAAGGGATAAGTAATACATGAGATAATAATATTTACAATATTCTATCATGCCCCCTCAAGATTTGGGTTCGGTCAAGAACACCAATCTTGGATCTAGAAGAATGAAGCTTTTGTCGAGAGAGAGGCTTAGTGAGGAGTCAGCTAAATGATCACAATTGGAAATATGTGACACTCGAATTGTACCATCTTCTATTTTGTCCCTGACAAAGTGAAAATCTGTGCCAACATATTTCATTTTGGAATGAAGCTTTGGGTTAGCACATACATATGTGGCATCAAGATTGTCACAGTATATTGTTGGTGGCACAGTGGACTGTATGTGTAGCTTATGAAGCATGGACATTAGCCAACATAGTTCCGAGGTAGTGTGCACAACATCCCGATACTCAGCTTCAATAGACGATCAAGAAACAATTTTTGTTTTCTTGAACATGACACTAGATTACATCCCAATAAGATAACATAAGCAGTGGTGCACGTGCAGTCATCTTTGTTTCCTCCCCAATCGGCATCAGAAAAGGCATGAAGAGCAAGCATTGTATTAAGAGTCAATGAGAAACCAAAAGATAAGGTTCCTGTAAGGTATCGAAGCAGGCACTTGACTGTAGACTAGTGAAAATTTGTTAGGCGGTACATAAACTGGGAAAGCTTATTAAATGTGAAGGCAATATCTGGGCATGTTTGAGAAAGGTATTGTAGACTACCAACTATTTTACGATATTGGGTTGGAGAAGAAAGAGGCATGCTATCTATGAGTAGAAGGGATGAGGCCGAAGATAGGGGCGTCAAACATATTGCTATTGTCTAGGATATTTGCAATATATTTATGTTGGGAAAAAAAAAATACCAGTAGCTATGAGAATAACCTCAACACCAAGGAAATAATGTAGGTTGTCCATATCTTACGAAGAAAACCTGAGAGACAGAGATTAAACAAAACAATCAAGCATGGAGTTGTTATTCCCTGTAAATATGAGATCATCCACATATACTAATAGATACTTGGTGAAACCATTCTTTAGATAAATAAAGAGGGATAAATTAGCCTAAGAACTCTTAAAACTATAAGAGAGAAAAAATGATTTGAGTTCATGAAACCATGCCCTGGGTGCTTGTTTCAGTCCATATATGACTTTTTGTAAACAACAAACATGAGATGGAAATTGATTGTCCGTAAAATCCTGTGGCTGTGAGATGAAGACTTCCTCAGTTAGATGGCCATGGAGAAATGCATTATTTACGTTCATTTGTCTGAGTGATCAATTATTGGATAGAGCTATACACAAAATAATATGGACTATTGATGGTTTCACAATGGGACTAAAGGTTTCGGAGTAATCAATCCCGGGCTTTTGATGGAACCCTTTGGCTATCAAGTAAGCTTTATAACAATTGACAGTTCCATAAGGGTTTCTTTTAACACAAAATACCAACTTACACCCAACTATATTTTGATTTGGTTGTTGTGAAACTAGCTCCCATGTATTATTCCGAAGAAAAATGTCTTACTCAAGTTGCATAGCTTGATGCCATTTAGGAGTTTTGAGTGCTTGATAAGTAGTGCGAGGTTCAGCATCAATAATACATGGTTGTTTGGAAGCTATATACAAATCATAAAGGATCTTTCTTTGAATATTTTGTTCAAAGCATGTATCCACATTGCATGAGTACGAGCGGGCACAACAGTTGTTAAAGGCATTTAAGGAAGACTAGAAGTTGATTGTGTTGGCTCACTGACACAGTTAGTGCTTGCTCGTAGGTCCTGTGATGATATGGCAGACAAATGGTCATTTGCATGAATAGAACTTGGTGGAGATTTAGCTTGCATAGGAGTTTTTGGAGAAAAAGAAAACGTGGAGTGATTGGAAGAAAACATGTCCTCATGATTGAAGAAAGATTATTAGCATGTGTAGTCAAAGATATGTCTAGAGTGATAGAATTTATTTTTGATTGGATCATAACAAACAAAACCACTTTGGCACCATAGAGGACCAAGATTGACATAAGGTGTGGACTGAGACTGCAACTTATGTGATGCATAAGGCTTTAACCATGGATAACAAAGGCAACTAAATATTTTTAAATTTTTATAATTTGGAGTTTTATTAAATAATTTTTCAAAAGGAGATTTATTATCTAAAGTAGGAGTTATTAAACTATTGACAAGATAAGAAGCTGTATAAAAGCATAAGTCCAAAATTTTGTAGGCAGTCTTGTTTGAGTCAATAAGGCCAATCCAGTTTCCCAGATATGCCTATGACGTCTCTCAGCAAAACCATTTTGTTGTGAAGTGTGTGGAGCAGTTAAAAAAAGACTTATTCCATTTTTTTGAAATAATAATTGTAATTTAATAAACTCTCCACCGTTATCAGAATAAGAGGAGATAATAGGAAACTAAAAATATTTTTCCACAACATTTTTGAAATTAATAAAAATAAATGTCACATATGACTTTTGTTTTATTGGAAACAACCAAATGTACTTGGAAAAATGATCAACAAAATTAACGTAAAATCTAAAACCATCATGTGATGCTATGGAAGTTGGACCCCATACATCTGCATAAACAAGCTGAAGAGGTTGAGTACTACTTAAAGAAGAACTATGAAAAGGAAGTCTATGGGATTTATTGCACCTACAAGAATTACAATTGAACTTGTCTATAGACGAAACTCAGAGAGAATAAAGAGAAACTATTTGACAGAGTATTTTAGCATATGGATGTCCAAGCCTTTGATGCTAATCTTGAAGGGATGTACGAACACTGGTGAACACAGTAACGAGGACGATGAGGAAGATGCATTGGTTGGCCATTCATACGTGTTGTCATTAAGGGGACCTTTGAGAAGCACTAAGCATGTCCGTAGATACTTCACAAAGAAACAATTCGGTAAGAACTCAATTGATGCATTATTGGACTGACAAAATTTAGAAACAGATAATAAGTTTCTTGTCATGTTAGGTACACATAAGACATCTTTTAGTAAAAAAGAATGAGAGGGGGTGTGAAGATTGGTCATACTAGTGTGAGTAATGTTGAGTTTATTATCGTTTCCAACAGCTATTGCATCAGTACCATCATACTCTGAGTGCAAGGAAAGATTAACAAGATCTGTTGCAACATGATGAGAAGCTCCAGAGTTAAGAAGCCATGAAGAAGTGGTGACTGACTCGGTGGTGCTGGTCCAAGGATTGAGTGAATGTGAAAGGCTTGTGGAGAATGAACTCTTGGAAAAGATTGTTGCTGAGTGGGTGTATATGTCCACTTTTAACGTAAAAGCGAGCAAAATTGTGCTGAATGTCCTTGAGTAGAGCACAATTGACATTTACCCATGAAATTGTTAGAAGATACAGTGGGAAGAAATCTGCAGAAATTACTCTGATTGCTGCCAGGAACCTTGTGATACTGATTTCGAGTGGGATTATTTCTAGATGATAAAGAGGAATTGGCAGAGGATCAGTTTGCACTATGAGCCACAATTGGAACGCCAGTATGCTGGGACTCATTCCGCCTCACGTAATTGGAATGTTCCACTAATTTTTCATAAAACTCTTCAAACAAAAATGGATCTTTCTCGGGTTCAGAAAGCAGCATATATATCTTTGAAGTCATTGGACAGTCCATTGATCACATATAAGGTGAGATCATCATCACATGCAGGATTGACGGTGAGAGCAAGCTCATTAGATGCGGCTTTAACATCAGTCAAAATTTTTACTATAGAACTGGACCCTTGAGAACGAATTAAACGTTCCCGTAGTCTCAACAATCTGGGTCTTGATGGTTTGGCAAAAGTTAAGGCAAGCTTTTCCCAAGTATCCTTGGAGGTTTCTGCAGAGGCTACAAACTGGTGAACTTCTCTCGAAAGAGATGCAAGAAGAGCATCTACAAGCAAAGAGTCTTGGCGAATCCAAAAAATGTAATATGGATTTGGAGATTTTTTACCACTAACAGAATCGGCGATGGGCAAGGTAGTGTTCCATCAATAAATCCATACAAATCGTACCCAATGAGCAAGGCATCGAATTGCTTCTTCCATGGAAAATTAGTTGAAACAGTGAGTTTGAGTGGTGCCTGGTTGGCCATGTTGATTACAACGACAGTCCTGTTAGCTAATATGGGTTCACTGTTAACAGCCATGGTACTTGTGGTAGAAGATGACTAAGAAAAAGAGGTTGTCATATTTTCAGTTTTTTAAAGGAGAAGATGAAATACTCGTTTGAGCAATATAGTTCTGATACCATATATGAGTTTGAGAATTGGTAAAAAGATCATATATTCATCTGAGTAAAAACCAAAGTTTAAATACAACATATACATTCCTTTTGTTATAAGGATAATCATTACTAAACCACAAAGCTAAACTATCCGTATGTTTAAACAAGAAATAAGTAATACATGAGATAATAATATTTACAGTATTCTATCAATTTCATTAATGTACATGTGTATGTGTCACTGCCATTATTTTGGGTGTAGGAACCAGCAAGAATGGCAAATCTGACAAAACTTGACTTTGCCTATGATGAATGCTATGGTTAAAGAAGAAAGTCAAGAATCCCAGTAAGGTCGCACTAAAGTGATAGTAGGGTCTTCTAAAACTAATTAACTTAATAGCATGTATAATATTCAAGTTTTACTCTTTGTTATTACTTTGTCTGATTGTTATATAGTCTATATATATATATATATAGATGTATGGATTAGTATGTGGGACGATCTGTATTCTTACTATCTCACATCTGTTATACAGATGTATAGTAACTTTATTTTTATGTGTGCATATATATATTATTTATCTTTCATCTTCGTAATTTTTTTGGTATTTCGCAAGTTTATTTGGTAATGCAAAATTTATATTCTTAAATGTTATATTATAATGTATTTATGGGTTTGAACGTATAGAATTGAATTCATAAATATTGAAATTTATTTTAGTTAATCTACTCAAAATTATTGCTATTTGGGCAATAATGATTTATTACAAAACCATGATGATAAAATATGCCAAGCTTAATTGGTTAACATTACCAAAGAAAATAGTCTATCTAAGGAGGATAAGACAAATTTAATTGATAGAATATTTAATTTTATATGTTTGGTTATATTTTATTGAAATGTTATATTTTCATTATATACAATTGGATAAAAATATAGACTATTGATATTATGGAGCATGGCCATTCAAGTGAAAAAATGAAGCATTGTTGGAAGATTTCTCAAAAATTAATATTTACAACTATTATTTGAAATGAATATTCTAATACTCATCATCCCCATGAAGTAGATGTTAATTTTTTGATCATGATATAATGATTTCTACGGGAACAAAATAAAATGATCATTGGATGATTTCTCGCTTTAAATATTGCTAATAAAGCAAGATCTCTTCATTAGAAATGGAAAAAAAATAATGACATAAAGGAAAAGTTTATACTTATTTCATTGGATGCAAATATGTTTGAAATTGGAGTGAAAGGTTATTGGTATTATACTTGTTCCACACCCAAAATATTTTATTTATATGTGTCAAGCCTTAGAGGCAGAAAAAAAAAAAAAAAAAAAAAGAAAAAAAAATGATAAATTTTTCTAAACGGTCAAATAAAAATATGATGTATTTTGAATGCAAATAATTAATAATGAAGATCAAAATATTAAGCAAATGAAAATATCCAAAGTTGACCTTGAGATCTTACTGAGACAATAGAAATTTGTTTGTTAAATTGATATTTATTACTTATTTTATATATATAATGTGATCTATTATATTATTTTATTTTATTTTAATTTCTAAAAGAGCAAATATATATAGTAAATTTTATTGGATTCAGAAGATCCATATGCATCATAATATACCATAAATATATTAGAATTGATCAATGTGATTCATCATTCATGCCAAAAGCATGTATTTGAATATATTGTCTATATCAAAATTATGCCAGAAGCATATATATTTAGCAGTTAACAATTTGATGATATCATAAATAATATTTGACTATTTATATCTATGCTTGGAGCGTGAATTATCAACAAACTTTAAAGTTTAAATTCCTAAAAGAGGAAGTTGAGTTTGCAAACACAAATAGATATGTACATCTCATAATTCATGGAATATTTTGAAAAGTCCCAAAAGTGGCATATGATTAAATTTGAGAAGAGGTTAAAACCTATAAGAGATATATTATGGAATAGATTCTCCTAAAAAGAATAGTTAAATATTTTTGGATCATTTAAAATATTTGTTTACAGCTTTTTTGAAATAGCTACATAAAATTATCAGAAATGATTATGATCTCAAAATTATATGATATTGTAAACTTTACGTACGCGTTATTGGAAAAATGAGAATTAAAAAATAAATAATTCAAGATGGATTGTATTAATTTGTTGAAAATCTCAAGTATTACACAAAAAGGTAGATATTAATAGTTGAATATGTTTTTATATATATAAAGCCTAGTTTATGGCACAAAGTAGGGTGGGCGTAGTATGGTTTGGACGGATTTTCTATATAAAGCCTAAATTGGTTTGTTATTAAACTAAACCGTTAGAACCATTCAAACCTAACCATTCATGAACAGTTTGGTTTAGTTCGGTTGAACGGTTTGGGCCTCAGCCCATTTGTTATTGTTGCAAACTTGCAGTCCATTTCTCATTGTACTTTCAATTGTTTCATAAATTACAAACCAATTAAAAGTTAAATAACATAGTTTTTAATGAAACATCAATTCAATTATTCATCTAACAATTATAGTCCAAACTCAAATTAAAATATAAACCAATGATTCATCATGTAATTCTACAGTCTAAACTTAATTTAATAATATAGTCCAAACTCTAAACTCCAAATTAATTTTAATATTACAGTACTAAGTTCAGCCTAAAAATATTACAATTCAAAGTCCAAATTAAAAATATTACAATCCAAACTAAAAATTGCATAACAAATTCCAAACATAAAAATATTTATTATTAGTAATAAAATATATTAAAAATATATTATATATTAGTAGGCGGTTTTGGTTGATTCAGTCTGAAAATCACCCAAACTGCAAACCAAATAGTTAGTTACGGTATTTTTACATAATAAACTGAACCAAACTATTTACCTTCTACAAACCAAACTAAACCGAACCAAAAGCAGTTGTTTGATTTGGTTTGAACCATTTAGTTTGGTTTTGCCCACCCCTATCACAAAGTGTCCTAAAGAGATTCACAATGAAATAACATATTAACATATTTTAATTGTAATTATATTTCAATATTTTATGAGCTTTATAATTTCTAAAATATTTGAACTACATTTATGAGTAAATGGTAATATGAAATACTTAATTTTAATATTGTATGAATCAAAACTTCAAGATATATACTTATTTGAATAAAACGCTATATGAATTAGATGAATGTGTCATAATCGTCTCAAGAGTACTCCAAGAAAGTAAGAATGAAATAATATGCGCCAACAAACCAATTTGTCTATGTGTATTTATTGTTATTGCTATATTGCAGTATATTAAAATTTTTGAAAAGTTTGATGAGACAGTTTTCCTGCCGACAGGGAGAGAAAAACCAAAATTGAAACAACAGCGTGAAATATATCACATATTGCCTCATTTGCTAGTTATAATTACTAGTGAAATTTTTTATCTATTGTAAAGATTTCAATATGGTAAGATGACAATTTACTATTAAAAGTACACCTAAAGTGTGTTAGATTTTTTAGTGTGAAATATTGTTTTCTAAAAGAAAAAGTCACATGGAAGCTAGCTATTTGTATGATATACAAGTTTTGAAAATGCTGCATGAATTTAATGATAATTGAATTACTCATATTCAAAGAGATTATTAATTATTTATTTACTAGGCACTTAGAATGTGTCGACTTAATAATTGTGTATTCTAGTTTCATTTATGTCGACATCAAAGGGAGCATATGCTAACCTACAATATATATATATATATATATAACCTACATTAAGGTTTTGTCCCATTAAATTTTCCTAATGAGGTTTGAATGAGGTAGTATGGTAAGCATTTTACCATGGATAAGAATCGGTAGTGCTATGTTAGTATAATATATGCAAATTGTGCTCTCATTTTTTTTTTCTTTTTTTTCCCTTTCGATAAGGTTTTTTCCCACTAAATTTTTCTTGCAAAGTTTTAACATCACAACTTAGCATTGAAAGATACTAGATATCAAAAGGTTGTACTCTTTCTTCTTCGTCAAGGTTTTGTCCTATATGATTTTTCTGACAAAGTTTTAATGAGATATTTCAGCATTCACATGCAACAGATTTTCTTTGCAAAGTTTTAACGAGGTAAATCGACATACACATTATGAGACACATGATTATTGTACTCTTTTTCTTTTGCTACTGTTTTTTTTCATTGGATTTTTCTAACAACGATTTAATGAAGCATATTCCATGAATGATGGACAACCAAGGGGGGAGTGTTTGAATGTACATGTGGGTGCCACCATTCCACTATATTTTTAAACTCTAATTATTAAATGTGTTTGTAATGTAACATTTGTAACTTATGCTATTAATTTATTATCAATATTCATTAATTTATCATCAATATTCATTATGATTATTTGTACCTATACCATATAAATACCTATATATAGAATTCATGAATGTTTGAATATGCCTTACAAGTCAAGAGAACTCTCTCCACCATTTATCTACTACCTTAGAAGTCAGAAACACTTCTAAACTTTTAGAAAGTAATATTGTTTTTTTATAAGAACATATTGGCTAACAACCTTTTTTGTCAATTTATTATAGTAAGAGGACAAAAATTTATTATAATTTATTTATCGTTTATTTATATATATATATATATATTTTATTTCTTTTTTGCTCTTAGTTATAAAATTTTTGGCTCCCTTTTACCATTAGATTGGCCAGACAAAACTTGTGGCACGTTACAATATATTTCTTTATGCACTCCAACTTGTGAATATAATTTCTTTTTTTATTATGAAATGTGAATATCAATAAATTGTTACACTATAGTAATAAAAACATATATCATAAATTTGGCCTTTTTTTTAATAAAAGCTTTTTGTATAGTGTAACTGTTGAATAACAATATTACATACTTTATCATTCATATTTCAAAAATGAGTTTAATTAAATATAGAAAGCTATCAAATTACTTTTCGCAATTTTTTTGGTTCCTTTTTCTTTTTTAATTTCGGACATAGAGATTCTAACTTTAAACTTGTATAAAAAAAATGGCTTTATTAATCAGTTGTGCCTATAGAAATTTACTTTTCACAATATAAAAATATTAAAGAAAGGAAACACAATAGAAGAGAAATTAAAAGAGAAGAAAATATTATATTATTCTGTGTATATTTACAGTGGTGGAATAGGATCATATTTATAAACTTTCATATTATATAGATAATTAACACAATAATGAGATAAATAACCAAGATAATAAATAATAATTTACAGATTATAATTATCTTATCTAAAAGGATAATAAGCATTTATAATTGATATTATCATATATTGATAATATCATAACACTCCTCCTTAAATGCTCAAACGTATGTGTTAATATTGTCTCATTAAAAGCCTTATTAAAAAAATCCAATGGGACAAAACTATGATAAGGGAAAAAGAGTACAACTATGTATGATCTCCCTCAAGAGAACAAAACTAACTCTTCTTTAAATCTTCTATTGGCACATTATGTTTCTGCATACAAACTTTTTGAATATTTAAAGCAAGAAGAGCATCTTTGCATAAATATTAAGCTTGTAAGTAGAACAAATATAACGAATGTTGATGACTTTCCTTTAACGAGATTATACATGAAGATGAGTTCTTGGTGGAAACCTTTTAGTAATTAATATAAGTTCATGTGGTTTCATTAATGTCCGCATAGAATCCCAAATATAACACTTTATTTGGACATTGTGGTGTTATGTTCATGCCTTGTTAAAACTTTGCTAACAAAATTCACTGGGAAAAAAAAACCCAGCTTAGGGAAAAAAAGTACATGTTCATACGCTATTATGCAATGTACAAGTTGTCTCATTAAAATGTTTGATCAAGAAAAACCATGTGGGATAAAAACTTGACTAAGGAAAATAGTACAATCATAAACCTTCTAGGCTCGACCTAGTAGGTCGATAAATCTTTCGCTCCCCTTGATGAAGACAACCAATAAAATTTACAAATGCTTATCTCATTTATACGATTCTCAAAAAAACCATTAGTTAATGACTTAATAAATCTACAAGATTATTAATTTAACGAACTTGTGTTCTACATTCTTCAAGAGCACATGTACATAAAATAATGTATTCTGTCTCATAAAAATATCCATTTTTCATTTGTACAATGTAAGTTGTATAGTCATTAGACTATATATTAGGAGTTTATTTGTTTAAGGCTAAGCCACAAAGCTGATAAATGTGTTAAATGAAGGATCTCAAACATGCAAACTCACATTTGGCAATAAGTAGTGCCAAAATCTATAAATGGTTTTAAAAGATAAAAACTAGTACTTGCTTTTAGACCTCCACTATTGCAGTACTTCAACTAAATAAGACATACTTAGTCAATGATATGGAGTTACATAAATTTAAAAAGTTAGAATCATAATAGAATCCCTCCATAGATTAATATCTTCCAAAATATATAAACCTTTGAAAATAATGAAAAGCATGCTTAACATCAACCCACTGTATTTATGTTGGTATAGAACTACAGTTAGCTAGCTAGCAAATCCATTTTCATATGCATATCAGGCCTGATACAATTTACAAGATAATTTAAGTGCTTATATAATGCTAAGAAAGGAAACTTATGGCCCTAACACCATTTCATTGACTTTCTTAGGTCTAAAAGATGTAAACTCGTTTCTAGTGATTTTATTGTCATTATATTATTTATATCATCCACACATGCTGTAATAAATAATGAATCCATTTTGCAACTTCATAATGAACAAATAAAAAAATATTATTGTTTAAATTTTCCTACTTCAAAAGGTAATTCAGAGCAAACATACCATATATATTTGGATTGTTTTATACCATACAATGATCTTTTCAATATATGTTTTGAGTGCCATTTTCATTCATACTAAGAATTTGAAGTCTTCGATGAACTTTACATTTATATTTGGGTTTAGTGACTCATACAAAAGTATGCACTCTCTATGTCCAATAGGCGCATATCAAGCCTTTCTTCAACTGCTAAACTAAACTGATAATGGAATGTAATATCATTCACAATAAGAAAAATAAATCACATCAAATTTGATATAGAATCTCTACGAAAACCCTTAGGCAACCACTGGCTCTATATTTAATCACCTTAGTACATTTTCTCATGCATACGCTCTTGCATCTGACAAGGATCACACGTTTGTTGGTTACTCAGACTACAAGTCCAAAATCATTATGCTTATATTGTGAGTTTATTTCAACCTTTATTGCCTCTTTCTACTACTATCCAATTTGAACACTTTTGGCATTCAATAATGGATTTCATCTATGAATCTAAATATTTTTTAAGATAGCAAGACTACTGTAAAGGCAAAGATGTTGTCGACAACAAATACTTTTTATCAAATTCTTCTTCTATGTTGACATAGTTAATCACAACCTCAATGTTTATTATCAACCAAATATTTGTTGTTTTTGAAGATAGTAAGATTTGACCATTCCATATTTTCAGGATTGTTGTATGGTGCAGCTGCTTTATATCAACCGAGATTGCACTATTCAAGAGTTTACCTCTTTAGGAGGCGCAAATAGTGACAAACTAAGTGACAAATTATAAATTACAATTTTATAATTTCATGTATTCGTGTCTTTAACTTCATTGATCGGATATGATTTTGATGTTATATTAGCTTAATAGACACTACATATGTCTCGTGGGGATCTCCACATATTGTAGTGTGTATTTTACATAAACATGGGACTTTGTCACTCATTTATTTATTAGTAATTTTTTTGGCAATTGACTTGCTAATCATTGCAAGTGTATAGTTTAGTTAACTTCAAAATCTTCTTTACTTGTACAGGAATCAAATAATTCAACTAGTATTTTTAAATTTCACAGCATTCATTTATAAGCTTCAAGCTTTCTTTCCCTAATGTCGAGAAATGTTCTTTATAAATAAACAAAATAAAAATTAAGGTGGTTCAGTTGATACATATATGACACAACCAAACACACGTAGATGAGAAACATTAAATTTACTCTCATGTACAAGTTAAGAGGAATATTTATGATATGCTTTAGAAAATATTCGAATCAAAGCTACAGCGTGTAAAATCGCATGTCTCCAAACTATAAAAGGTATTTTGTATATATAAAAAATGGTCTAACAAACAACTTTCAAGTGCTTAATTAATTAACTAAATCAACATACGTATAAATATAGGGCATAAAATGCTCAACATTACCAATAGTCATGGAATGCTCAAGATATAAGTTTACAAATTTGTCCAATATGATCACCTGGATCTAGTATTCTTGAAATTGCACACAAATAGTCAACATGTCCATATATGTCTTTTACATTAGAGCATTAATAAAATATCTTAGTAGCCCACAATATGGGTGGATTGACCAATAAATATCCCTCCGATTGCTACAAAAATGCAAAAGATTTCACTCTAGTTATAGCATGAGACAATCAAACAATCAATTTACCCTTAGTATACGCATTACATACCATATCAGTAAATCAATCATCTGAGTTTCAATAATTCGTCGCATCATGCATATTGGATCAATGATGATCCATTATAGTAATGCCACAACATAAATTAGAATTAATATACTTTTGGTTTAATTGTAATCATATTTTTGTATCTACAAGAAAATCTATACAAAATTATTGACAATCTGTTTAATGTATACTTATTTTTCACATAAATGTCTTAATATAGTAATAATAAATCATATGATATGCTAACTTATAAAATATACAATCAATAACATGTGGATGATATAAGCGAATGACATATATGTCATATAAGGGCATATATTATATAAAAAGATTAGTACAATTCCAACAAGAATAAAGATATAAACCCCCTAAATTGCCATCACATAATAGCTGCAATTTTTCTTCACAATATTATTACTAATTACCATAAAAATATATATACATATATATATATATATAAATATCAAATATTTTAGAAGTTTTGAAATATATATAAAGAATGAAAATTAGTACACAAACCAAAAACTATAATATAAAGTTCGAGAAAGCACATCAAGAAACAAACAATAAAAATATTTTGCTTCTTGCCAAACTTAAAAACAAAATATCACGTACTGAAACATATATAATACCAATTCGTCTTGCCATTATTAGCTTACTATATTTTAGAGTTTATTGTGATGATAATGTGTTATAAAAGAAAAGAAAAACAATAAAAAAGAAACCAAAAGAGGAGGAAATATTATATTATTCTGTGTAAATTTACAATGGTGGAGTGTAGACATATTTATAAACCTTCATATCACATAGATAATTACAACGATATAGAGATAAATAATCAAGATAATAAATGATAATTTACAAATTATAATTATCTTATCTAAAAGGATAAAAAACATCTTTATAATATAATAACAAATATTATATTTTACTAGTGGAAATTTATATATATTATATATTTGTATATATATATATATATATATTGTTAGGGTTAATTCCACATACACCATCCGAAGTTTGGCTTTATTACATCCTGCCCCCCTCTTCCCATCTCCCCTGCCGTTAAAGAATCTCCGTTACATTTAACTGGAAAAGGGTAAAATTTTCAATTTACATGATAAAATTATTGATTTGATTTGAAAAGACATATGACTTTCTTTTGATTATTCCTATTCATCTTCGATTTCCCCAAACTCTCAAAAATTCTGAGTTCTTACCCATCATTTGGCGCCATTTTCTTCCCGCCATCACAAGCTAACCATAAAATATAAAGGTTTCGACCAAGATTCTAGTTAGAGTTAGCATGCAAGGTTAGTTTCTTTTAAGATTTTTCATCTCTCTTTTTTTTTCTTTTTATTTTTTTATTTTTGGTGATTGATGTGGTATGTTCTAGGTTTTTTTTTTTAACTTGATTTATTTTTAGCGTTAGAAGGTTAAATAATTGGATTTTTGTTTGGGTTTTTGTCTCTGTTTTCATTTTTGTGTTTTGTTTTTTTGTTTTTCCTGTGAATCAGTGTATAAGTGTTTTTTGTTTAGGTGTTTTAGGATTATTTCAATTTTATTAATGGTTATGGGTTAGTTCCCTGGGTATTTGGTTTATTTTCTCTAGGTTATTTTCTCTTTTTATTTTTTCTCTTTTTTATTTTTTTTCTCTGAACCAGTGTTTTAGGGGTTTTTTTTTTGTTTAGGTGTTTTAGGATTATTTAGGTTTTATTAATGTAACGGTTTAGTTCTCTAGGTAGTTTGTCTGTTTTTGTTTTTATTTTTATGACTTTATTTATGGTTAAGGGCTTGGGTTTTGGTCTCTGGTTTTATCTGTTTTCAATTTTTAGGATTATATCCCTAATTGCTATATTTTTGTTGTTACATTTCTTTGTTTTTTTTGTTGTTATTGCTTATTTTGTTATCAATCTTTGTTTGTATGCATAGAGAATCTAGATGTGTGTTTGTATGCTAGTAGATTTTGGTGATTGAGCATGTTTCTCTGCTTTCAATTGATTATGTGTTAAACAATTTGTTAAATGTATGTTTGATTATTGGTTGTTGTTTATCTCTAATATTGCTAAAAATGTTGTTTGAGATTGTAATTGAGATGTTTAGGGGAAAACATGAGTCGTTTTGGGTAGATCAAGATGAGTATAGTCTCATCAATTTGTTAAATGATGGTAAAGTTCTTAGTTATGGTAGTAGAGTCCAAGTAGGAGAGAAGATGACAGTTTTTGTTAGCTTAACTTGGACTGCAGGAGCTATTATTTATATAGAAGATGATGTGGACTGTTAGATTTGTTTGAAATGTTCAAGGAACATGTGGTTAAGAGAATCAAGTTTAAGGTAGATATTGTACCATTAGCCACCTTAGACTAATATGAAAACCAACCTGAGAACCTAAATGTGAATAAGCTAGCTATAATTCCCATTGATCTTGATGAAATATCAATATCATATGACAACCCCAATGAATCAAAGCTTGAACCAATGAACATTTCTAAGCTCTCACCCTCTTTCCCTTAACCCGAATCAAATCCTGAACCAGTTAACATTGTTGAACCTTTCCAATCTGAATTTGACAATGAACTAGTGACAAATTATGCATCCCAACCTCAACATAAGCATGAATCTGTTTCGAACCCATCCAATCTGAGCCTGAGCATGAATCTAATATTGAATCCCCCCCACCCTGAAGTAGAAATAATTCACCATTTTGAACCTGACTTTGAACATGAACACGAACCCTTATCTAAATTTGAACAGAAGGTAGAGGCGAAGGTGATGGTACACTTAAGAATGAGAAGTTTAAATGGAGTAAAATGAGAGGATGAGGAACAACCTATATTTGTAGATGAAGAGGATCTATAAGTTCTTAACTCTGACATTGATTCTCACTCTGAAATATATGAGTAAGATAATGGTGATAGACCCCTAGGTAGTGACTCTGAAGATGAAAACCCTACTGCCAGGATGTCTAGGATGATGGTGGACAATATTTACACACCTAGGGCTGGTTGAAAACCTTATTTGTGTTAGGGACTGATTTTTAATAATGTTGTGGAGTATAGAAAGGTGTTGCTGGACTATACAATAGAAGAATGTTTCTGTTTTGTGAGGATTAAGAATGAAAAGGATAGAGTTACTGATGTGGGCATCGAGCGATCTTCTAGCATGGATGTTCATGGTAAAGACATTGTGCTGCCAAGTGGACCAGTGACGCGTTCTCGAACTAAGAAGATCAAAGCGGGAATCTTAGACTTGTGAAAAGAATAATTGATGAAGATCGATTCAAGTATCCACATGATCCAAACACTTTTATGAGGCATAATGATGATTTAAGCATGATGTCCAAGCAAGGAATGAAGGTGGTAATGCTGCTCAGGAGTTGTAAAGACGAAACGACATAATTTTAGCCATTTTTGGATTACAATGGCAGTTTCGCAATTTAGCTATTTTCGGATTATAATGGCAGTTTCGTAATTATTGCTATTTTCATATTATAATGGCAGTTTTGTAATTATTTCTATTTTCGGATTATATTTATTTAGGGTTAGTTTTTAGCCTTAGGATTACTTTCCTCATTATTTTATGGTCTAGATTGATTCTTAACCTAACCCTAATATCTATATAAAGGAGGGGTTACTAGCTTGTGAAAAAACTTGGATTATTGATTATTAAGAAATCTACTCTTGTTTTCAACAAGACTTGTGTGTTCCAAGTGAGGATAGTTCTTCTTCTACTTGTTGCATTGGGAATTGATCTTCTTATCAAAGGTATTTACTTTGTGGCGAATTTCAATTTCATTCTTTGTCTTATTAGTGTTGCTGGATACAATTGTTATCTAGAGGTGCTATAGGGCGGGTTTTTACCTAGAGTTTGTTCCATATCATCTTGTGTGTTGGGATTACAATTTCTTTAAGCTTGGGGTTCCGCATCATTTGGTATCAAAGCAAGGCCAAGATAAATTCCTATTTATCTTGTTCTTTGTTTTTCTTTTTGGAGTCTTTGATTAGCTTGTTGTTTCTGCGTTTTTTTTTTCTTTTGTTCTTGAGTTCTTTGTGTTCTTCATTGTTCTTGGTGTTTTAGTACTCAAAAAAAAATCGTAATAAAAAAAAAAAATCGTACCAAAAAAAAAAGAAAAAGAAAAAAAAGAATTGAAAGTTGGAATATTGAGATTGGTTGCTTGAATATTAGGAAAGTTACTTATTCCTAATTGATTTCTGATTTTTATTATTCAATATTTCATAAGTTTTCTTACTTTCCTATTCTCAATTTAATTTGTTTCCTATTCTCATAGTTTCTTATTTTCTTACTTTCATATTCTTAATTTAATTTGTTTCCTATTCTCATAGTTTCTTATTTTCATACTTTCCTATTCTAAATTTGTTTAGTTTCCTATTCTCATTGTGTTAATTTCATAGAGTAATTATTATTTGTTTCATTACTCTTTTGTCCTTTTTTTTGGTGCCAATTTTGCTCTATAATTGAACTTGCTTTTATTGTTAGGTTTTAATTTTGAAATTTGCTACTTTAGTTTTATATTTTTGTTTAAGATAATTGGTCCTGAAGTGCAACTTGGTGAACAAGACTTGAGTGGTAAAAGGCTTGAGTGGTGAGCATATAAAGGGTAAAAGTCAAATTTGAGTGAAACACGAGAGTTTACTATTTTTGAGTTAAACATATAAGGGAGTGTGTAAGAATGTCTAAAGGAGACGGAAAGGGAGTTTCTACTTCGGAAGAATAGCAAGTGGCAACACCGGATCCAAAGCTCTTACGACAATCTTTGGAGGGTGAGTATAGAAGGATGGAAGAGAGATTAACTTCTAGGATGGAAGAAACATTGAAATCTAGGATGGATGAGATGATGGAGCAAATGAGGGAGATGACCATGACCATGTCCAATACTACTAGAAGGGAAGGAACACGACCCAGGAGACAAGAAGTAATTGTTTCCGATGAAGACGAGTATGAAGTCCAAACTGTAAGAAGAAGACCTAGGAAAGAGAAGCCAAGAGGAGGAAGGGATGACAACCTAAGTTCGATTAAGATGCACATTTCGCCATTCAAGGGAAGAAGTGATGCCGAGGCATACTTGGAATGGGAAAAGAAGGTAGAGTTAATTTTTGAGTGTCACAATTACTCTGAGGAGAAAAAAGTTAAACTAGCCACGGTGGAGTTCACCGACTATGCTCTAGTTTGGTGGGAGCAACTTATACAATCAAGGAGGAGGTATAGAGAAGATCCGGTCTCAACTTGGGATGAGATGAAGAGGTTTGTACCATCATATTTCTATAGAGAGCTTCATCAAAAGTTGCAGAGACTCACACAAGGGTCTAGGTTCGTAGAAGAGTATTACAAAGAGATGGAGATGATTATGATAAGGGCCAACATTGAAGAGGATAGAGAAGCTACAATGGCAAGGTTTCTAAGTGGGATGAACAAAGATATTGCCAAGGTGGTGGATCTACATCCATATGTAGAGATGGAAGAAATGGTCAACATGGCTATTAAAGTGGAAAAGCAATTGAGAAGTGAAGGGTCATCAAAAGGGTTTTCAAGCTCTAATTCGAAGTGGGGTTCCAATTCGAAGTGGAACAAGTATGACGACAAGAAGAGAGAAAAGAACTTGGAGAGCAAAGAGAAAATTGGAGATGCATCCAAGTTCAAGGATAAGAGTGCCAACAAAACAAGAGGTACTTCTAATCCTAATACTACTAGTACTTCTAGACATAGGGAAATAAAATGTTTTAAATGTCAAGGGTTTGGGCATATTGCTTCCGAATGTCCAAATAGAAAAACTATGTTGATGAGGGGTAATAAAGTAATGTTGGAGTCTGAGTCCGATGAGGAAAGGCCACCAATAAAGTATGATTCTAGTGAGGATGAGGATGTAGAGTATCCCATGGTTGGAGAGTCCCTAGTTATTAGGAGGGTTTTAAATTTGAAGGTGAAGGAAGAGGGACTAGAACAAAGGGAGAATATTTTTCATACTAGATGTTTTGTGGGTGGTAAAACATGTACTTTAATCATTGATGGGGGTAGTTGTGCTAATGTTGCTAGTACTACTTTGGTTAAGAAGTTGGGACTAGTATGTGAAAAACACCCTAACCCTTATAGGTTACAATGGTTGAATGATAGTGGGGAGATTAAGGTAAATAAGAGAGTAAAAGTTGCACTTTCTATTGGAAAGTATAGTGATGAGGTTTTGTGTGATGTAGTACCTATGCAAGCGGGGCATATTTTGTTGGGTAGACCATAGCAATCCGATAGGAGGACTATCCATGAAGGTTTTAAGAATAGGTATTCTTTTGAGCACAATGGAAAGAAAGTCACACTTGCACCATTATCTCCAAAAGAGGTGTATTTTGAACAATTGAAACTATCCAAAGTTTCCCATGGGGATTTGGGAAGTGAGGCAAATAAAATAATTGAGTGTAAATAGGCCAAAAGTGAAAAGAATAAAAATAAAGGCCCAATGGTGAGTGATTGCACTAGTAATAAAGTGGAAAGTGCAAGAGAGAAAAGTGAGAAGAGTGAAAAGAAAAAGAGTTTTTATGCAAAAGAGAGAGAAATCAAGAGTGCATTCTTAGGAAACAAAGCAATATTGTTGGTGAGGTTTCGAGATGTTTTGCTTTGTGAAACTAACCTTAACCCCAATTTGCCTAGTGTTTTTGTCTCTTTATTGCAAGATTTTGACGATGTTTTCCCAGAAAAGATGCCGACTGGATTGCCGCCATTTAGAGGTATTGAGCACCAAATAGATTTTGTACCTGGAGCAAGCATTCCAAACCGACCAACCTATCGTAGCAATCCCGAGAAAACGAAGGATTTACAAAGGCAAGTGGAGGAGTTGCTAGCAAAGGGTCATGTTAGGGAGAGCATGAGCCCTTGTGCTGTACCAGTCTTATTGGTTCCCAAGAAGGATGACACATGGAGGATGTCTGTTGATTGTCAAGCAGTGAATAAAATAACGATAAAGTATCGTTATCCCATTCTTAGGTTAGATGATATGCTTGATGAATTGCATGGTGTTTGCTTATTTACTAAGATAGATTTAAAAAGTAGATACCATCAAATTCGGATGAAGCAAGGGGATGAGTGGAAAATTGCTTTTAAAACAAAATATGGTTTATATAAATGGATGGTTATGCCTTTTGGGTTAACTAATGCTCCTAGTACATTTATGCGATTAATGAACCATGTTTTAAGGGAATTTCTAGGAAAGTTTGTGGTTGTATATTTTGATGATATTTTGATATATAGCAAAAGTTTAGATGACCATGTGATTCATGTTAGCCAAGTGCTAGATGTGCTTAGAAAAGATAAATTATATGCAAACCTTAAAAAGTGCACATTTTGTATAGATAGGCTTGTTTTCCTTGGTTTTGTTGTGAGTGCACAGGGTGTTGAAGTAGATGAAGAGAAGATCAAGGCTATCAAGGAATGGCGTACACCTAAGAATGTGTCTGAGGTAAGAAGTTTTCATGGTTTAGCTTGCTTTTATAGAAGGTTTGTGAAGGACTTCTCTACCGTAGCTGCTCCTTTGAATGAGATTGTCAAAAAAGAAGTAGGTTTTAAATGGGGTAAGGAACAAGAACATGCGTTTCAAACTTTAAAAGATAAGTTATGTTCTGCTCCTATTCTTGTTCTACCTAATTTTGATAAGATGTTTGAGGTTGAATGTGATGCTTCTGGGATTGGTATAGGTGCTGTTTTGATGCAGGAAAAACGTCCCATGCATACTTTAGTGAGAAGCTAAATGGAGTTCAACTCAAGTACTCGACGTATGACAATGAGTTGTATGCACTATTCGTGCCCTGGAGGTGTGGCAACATTATTTGCTTCCAAAGGAGTTCGTGATTCATACCGATCATGAATCTTTCAAACACATCAAGGGACAAGGAAAGCTCAACAAGAGGCATGCAAAGTGGGTTGAGTTCATAGAGAGTTTTCCATATGTGATATGCTACAAGCAAGGTAAGGAGAATGTAGTAGCTGATACATTATCTCAAAGGTATGTCCTCATAACTACATTAACTTCTAAGTTGTTAGGTTTTGAGCAATTGAAAGACATGTACGCAAGTGATTCTGATTTTAAGGATATTTATGTTGCATGTGAACAAGGTGCATTTAATAAGTTCTAAGACATGATGGTTTTATGTTTCGTGGTTCAAGAATATCTGTGCCTAATTGCTCTGTTAGAGAATTTCTTGTTAGAGAATCACATAGTGGTGGTTTAATGGGTCATTTTGGTGTGCACAAGACTTTAGATGTTTTAGTTGAACACTTTTATTGGCCACATATGAAAATGGATGTTCAAAGAATTTGTTCTCAATGTATTGCATGTAGACAGGCCAAGTCTAAGTCTATGCCACATGGGTTATATACACCTTTGCCTATTCCTAATGAGCCTTGGGTTGATATATCCATGGATTTTGTCCTTGGATTACCTAGAACTAGGAAGGGTAGGGATAGCATATTTGTGGTTGTTGACATATTTTCTAAGATGGCACATTTTATTGCATGTCATAAGACTGATGATGCTACAAATATTGCTGACTTGTTCTTTAGAGAGGTTGTAAGATTGCATGGAGTGCCTAGAACTATTGTGTCTGATAGGGATGTGAAATTTTTGAGTCACTTTTGGAGAGTTTTGTGGGGTAAGTTAGGTACTAAATTGTTGTATTCTACTACTTGTCATCCACAAACCAATGGTCAAACAGAGGTGGTTAATAGGACTCTAGGTACTTTGCTTCGTGCTATTGTTGGTAAGAATTTGAAAACTTGGGAAGATTGTTTACCTTTTGTTGATTTTGCATATAATAGAATTCTTCTACAAGTTTTTCACCATTTGAGATTGTGTATGGTTTTAATCCTTTAACTGTGTTGGATTTGATGCCTTTACCTTTGAGTGAGATTGCTATCTTAGATGGACAAAAGAAGGCGGATTTGGTTAAGACTATACATGAGAAGACGAGGTTGCAAATTGAGAAGCGTAACCATCTAACTGTTTAAAAAGCAAAAATAAGGGGCAAAAGCAAGTGATATTTGAACCAGAAGATTGGGTTTGGGTACACATGAGGAAGGAAAGGTTTCCTAACCAAAGGAAGTCTAAGTTGGATGCTAGAGGCGATAGACCTTTTCAAGTTCTCGAGAGGATCAATGACAATGCATACAAAATTGATCTTCCAGGTGAGTATAATGTGTCTGCATCATTCAATGTTGCTGATCTTTCTCCTTTTCACATGGATGCAGATTCGAGGACGAATCTTTTTGAGGAGGGAGGGAATGATGTGGGCATCGAGCGCTCTTCTAGCATGGATGTTCGTGGTGAAGATATTGTGCTGCCAAGTGGACCAGTGACGGGTTCTCGAGCTAAGAAGATCAAAGCGGGAATGCTTAGACTTGTGAAGAGAATAATTGATGAAGATCGATTCAAGTATCCACATGATCCAAACACTTTTATGAGGCATAATGATGATTTAAGCATGATGTCCAAGCAAGAAATGAAGGTGGTAATGCTGCTCTGGAGTTGCAAAGACGAAACGACATAATTTTAGCCATTTTTGGATTACAATGGCAGTTTCATAATTTAGCTATTTTCGAATTATAATGGCAGTTTCGTAATTATTGCTATTTCCAGATTATAATGGCAGTTTTGTAATTATTTTTATTTTTGGATTATATTTATTTAGGGTTAGTTTTTAACCTTAGGATTACTTTCCTAATTATTTTATGGTCTAGATTGATTCTTAACCTAACCCTAATATCTATATAAAGGAGGGGTTACTAACTTGTGAAAAAACTTGGATTATTGATTATTGAGAAATCTACTCTTGTTTTCAACAAGACTTGTGT
Source organism: Ochetophila trinervis (assembly GCA_003254975.1). Taxonomy (NCBI): domain Eukaryota; kingdom Viridiplantae; phylum Streptophyta; class Magnoliopsida; order Rosales; family Rhamnaceae; genus Ochetophila; species Ochetophila trinervis. The sequence goes on from QANX01000268.1 coordinate 110,668, forward strand.
GTTCCAAGTGAGGATAGTTCTTCTTCTACTTGTTGCATTGGGAATTGATCTTCTTATCAAAGGTATTTACTTTGTGGCGAATTTCAATTTCATTCTTTGCCTTCTAATTAGTGTTGCTAGATACAATTGTTATCTAGAGGTGCTATAGGGCGGGTTTTTACCTAGGGTTTGTTCCATATCATCTTGTGTGTTGGGATTACAGTTTCTTTAAGCTTGGGGTTCCGCATCAGTTACTGTGTGTTGTGAGGCACATGGATGTCCAAGGAGGATATATGCATCCTCCATGGAAAATGGAATCTCATTTCAAGTTAAGATATATGGAAAAGCATATTTGTACCAAGTTAACTACCAATCCATTGGTGACTGCTGAGTGGTTAAGCTTCAAACTTGAAGAATAATTTAGGGATAACCCTAAAACAGATGCAATTTAGATGGCTAATAAGGTTAGATCAATATTTTTGATTAAAGTTAAGAAGTCCATGTTGTATAGGGCTAAAAACCAGGCATTGACCATATTAAGGGGTGATCGTGGTGACAGTCATGCCAAGTTACATAAATATAGGAATATCGTGAGGCAGGAACCTTGGAACAATGTGCAAATCATGTCAAGTAGGAATGTTTTAACTGAGAACCCCATTTTACAAAGATTTTTCCTTTGTTTTCTAGCTCAAAGGGATGGGTTTTAAAATGGCTGCAAACCATTCATTGGTCTTAATGGCTGCCATTTGAAAGGAGCCTTTGGTGGTGTTTTACTAGCTGCTATCTTTTTAGATGCCAACATCAGTTTATTTCCTATGGCAATATGTGTATGTCAGGCTGAAAACTTGAATAGTTGGAGGTGATATTTAGGACTGCTAAATGAGTATGTGTTGGTCAGTGAAACAAGGAAAATTAGTTTGATATCAGATAGGTAGAAAAGGCTTTTGGTAGTCGTGGCTGAAATCTTTCCAAACCATAAACACATATATTGTGTTGTACATATATTTAACAACTTTAAAGGGAAATGGCCTGGTGTGAAGATCAAAAACTTGTATTGGGCAGCAGTAAGGTCTTCAAAGCTAAGGCATTTGAGAAAATAATGGAAGAAATAAAAAGTATAAGTGTGGAGGCTTATGAATGGTTGATGGAGATTTCTGCATGCTATTGGAATATGCATGCATTTGATGAGACAGTTAAAGCAGACCATGTCACCAATAATATGACTGAATCTTTTATTAGTTTGACCAACAAATTTAGGAGCAAACCCATCCTGCAACTGCAAGAGTTTGTGAGGAGAAAAATGATGGGTCGTTTCAAAAGACGAGAGAGGAAGGCAATGACTTGGCCTACGCAAGTTCCAACTATGGTCACACACAATATGAGTAAGGCTCAGAAGGCAGGAAGACACCTACGGGTCATATGGGCTAGTAATAATGAGTATGAGATGCTGGATGAGACAAAAATAAATGTGGTACACCTGAACAGTAGCTACTGTGAATGTGGTTTATGGCAATTAGGTGAGATACCATGTAAGCATGCCATTGCAGCCATCATGCATATGAGGTTGGACCCCTCTGAATTGTTGACAAGAGTTTGACTAGGGCATCTTATCTCCTAACTTATTGTGGTATGATCAACCATATACTAGATAAGTCAGTGTGGCCAAAAATTGAAGTTGACATGGTGCAGTCTCCAAGAAATACGATGAGACCTAGAAGGCCAAAAATGGCAAGGAAAATGGATGCTAATTAAGCAACTAGTAGGCCAAAGAGGTCTGTTGCACTTAGATGTAGGATATGCAAGGCTATATGCTATAACAAGAGAACTTGTCCAAAGTCTCTTGGAAATGCAAAAAGACAAAGAACCATGCAGATAATTTTAGTGTTATTTTTTTTTCCAAGTTGATTAAACTGGATAATAACAATTGGTTTTTATGTTTTGAACTTAGCAAAATGATGGAGAACAGCAGCAGCAGCAATAACAACAAGACCATGGGCAGCAGCAAAAGCAGCCACAGTAAGAGGTGTATAAGCCTTCGATTTCTTATGAAATTAGGTGTATATTATACCAGGCAAAAGTTATGTTAGATTTTGATTTGTTGTATTCAAATACAATTTGCTTGGACAGTTTGATGATTGCAAATTGAAATACAATGGCTGGTTAGGTATACATGAATATGTATATCATATAAGGCTTTGTCAGTATCTTTTTGGGACACAACACACATATCATTGTATACAAAAGTATCTAGTGCAACCCTTTTTAATTATGTGAATTGCCTTAAAGGTGAGAAATGTAAATCACCTGAATTGTTTAATGGGAGTTCAATGGACTAGTTCTATGAATTTTTTGAATTTAATTAGTTCATCTTTCTGCTAAACACTTAAACATTTGTTATATTTTCATATTCATTACACATAATACTAATACAGCAATGGATATGCCAAAAAATAGCATTTTTACAAGCATCATCATTTTCAAACCATCTTGCATTGCTCCTAAGTTTTCAACTCTTACATTTAGTGATTTCATATCATTATGCCTAGAAATTTCAACTTCTTAATTGCATCCTCTTTGCTCTCACTATTTGAATCATCAAGCATATTAAGCTCTTCTTAATATGGTGTTCATAAAGTATAATAGTTGCATTTTCTATGAAGGCAAAAAAAAAAAAAAAAGCTTTGATGGTTTGTTAGTATATTCAGAAATCCTTACCCATGCATTCTTTCCACAATAGCACTTTCTATTTTTAAATATGATTATGCCTCCACTAACTTCACTACTCCCACTTTATGTTTAGATTTTCACTAATTGTATTTCAGAATTTGTTCTTCTATAGCATTATGAATTTTTGAAATGGTTATGTGGTTGTGGATTTTATTTGGATGGAATTGTAATGCCTATTGGAAGTATACATGAGTAGATTTACATGATTTTCAAGGGCTCCAATGCATTTTCAAAAATTTGAACTTATTTTGAATATTTAATTGCAGCGGTTACATGATTTTTGATCCAAAAATATTTAAGTTAATTTGCATGTCACGTCAGATATATACTACTCTTTGATGAATAAAATCCCTCTGTAAGGGAAGTAATTGAAATTTTTAAAATCTAAAAAGTGGGTTGTAATAAAGCCAAATGTCAGAAGATGCATATGGAATTAACCCTATATTTAAATTTATGACAAGTAAAAGAAATAAAAAATTAAATTAATAACCACATTACAAATTGAGAAGCAAAATAATAAGCACATTGATTTTTTTTTCATAGTAGAATTTTTTAAAGAAAAGCTTTTATTAAAAAAAATAGTTATTTGGTTGATATTTTAAAAAATATTTTTAACTTTTAGTAAACTGTTTTACTAATATAAATTTAAAAGTACTCTTGACTCTAAATTAATTATACATAAAATTATTTAACTATTATTTTTTTGAATAAAAAAGAATGGCAAAATTAGTAGTAAAAATAATACTTTATTTAACTTTTCTGTACAAAATGAAATTGTTTTAGAAAAAAATTTAAAATTTAAACTTTTTTAAAATGGCTTAAAAAGTTATTTTTTGATCAACAAATATTTATTAGTATTTAAAACCCTAATTTTTTTTACATGAAAAAAATCATACTAAACGTTGGCTAAATTGGATAATCCCACTCAAAATTTGATAGCAGATTAAACGGGTGCGTTTATGCAATGCTATGTAAACGCTGCAAATCTCCGGCGTTCAATCCCTTCATCCCTGTCAGGCACAGTCTCACTGAACTTCCAAAGTTGCTGATAATTAGCTCCAAAAGCACTTCTCAGTTTTTAGGATTTCAGCTTTTTCTCTAAGAAAATGCGCGCTTTGGTTGTCCTTAGCAGGTCGCTGAGGCAATATAGCGTTGACAAGCCAGACCCTTTTAAACCCTCGTCGTTAATCTCCATATTTCAGAAGAATTCCAATCAATGGATTTACCAAACTCGCCGAACTCTCATATTGGAGCCCACCTTCTCAAAGTTCGTCAAACTTCATAGACTCTCTGATTCTGGTAAAATTCTTTGACTTCGTTACTTTCACCAATTTGAATTCCAAAAATGGTTACAAAAACAGTAGCTTTTGATTTGTTAAGATTTTTCTGTTTTTTTGGAATGTTAATTTGTATTTTCCATGAATGAGCTGAGACCAAATGGGGTTTTGTAACAGGGATTTTGGAGGTTAGTTTAGACAGGCCCGAGGCGAAGAATGCCATTGGGAAAGAAATGCTGAGAGGTTTTCAGCATACTCTTGAAGCTATCAGTAGGGATGCCTCTGCTAATGTTATGTTACTCAGCAGTTCAGTTCCCAAGGTGTTCTGTGCAGGTGCTGATTTGAAGGTAAGGACTTGAGCTTCTTTTTTTTTTTTTTTTTTTTTTGGGAACGATTTGATTGTTAAAGCAATTAAGATCATAAAGAATTACTCATGGTTTGATGGGTTCAAGGTTATATACCATTTATTCAATATGTCAAATATTATGAGTTATACATAGGTAATGAATCATAAAGAGTTATCTACATGGGCAGCATATGCAGTGACATTAATGGTGTATCAAGTACTTTTTGTTGTTGTGGAACAAGCATAGAAAGTGGAAATGAATTCTTCGCTATTTATTGGATTGGCAGGAACGCAAGACAATGAATCCAGATGAGGCTCGGTCATTTGTGAATTCACTTCGTGCCACATTCTCGTTTTTAGAGGTTTTTCCCCTTTATTCAACTGTGTGGTTTAAATAAGTTTTGTTATTATCATAAAATGTAATGAATGATACATAAAATCCACTGTCAAGACTTAATTTCAGTCATCTGCAACTGGATATGATGTAGCTTTTCTTGGTAACATGACATCATCCAATCTGAAAGAAAATATGTTCCTGCAGTTTGCTGCTTAAAGAGGTTTAAATTGATGCTTAGATATTATAATTAGATTTTTTAGAACTCTTGTTGCGTAATGTCTGGGTATATTTACTCCCAAAATATTGAAAAAAATGAAATTTTAATTGTGCTCAAAAGTGGAGTGGAATTCATGTTTCATATGGGTTAACCGGCTCATCAAAACTTAGTCATTCAAAAGCGCATTAGTCAGCAATTAAATTCCATGTTTACTTATCCACCTACAATGGTTTTTAATATGGAAATCTAAGTATATGCTCATAGAGATGCATATGCACATGGATGTTTTGGTAGCATTTATGTTGATTCTATCATGCTGTAGCTCTTGCTTCCTCATATGATAGTGTTGGCATGCAGTATCATGTACACATGATACTGGCCACCACAAGATGTTTTTGTGTTTTTTTTTTTTATTATTTACATGAATTACTTTGAATTTATTTCATTTCAGACACTTTGTCTTCCTACCGTTGCTGTCATTGAAGGGGCAGCTCTGGGTGGTGGACTTGAAATGGCTCTATCATGTGATCTTCGGATATGTGGTAGTTTAAATTTACTGTTTTCAAAGATAATTTAATCATGTTCAGTGAAAGTTTTGCTTCCTAGATGATATATAATTAGAAGATTCTAATTGTTTTCCACCTCAAATGGCTTAGGAGAAGATGCAGTGCTGGGCTTGCCAGAAACAGGACTTGCTATAATTCCTGGGTGTGCACTAAATCTCATTTCACATTTTTGACTATTGCCTTTTGATCTCACACTGCATATGCATGCCTCTTGTATATTTCTGCAATATGGTATCAGCTATTGGTGCTGTATACAGGTATGTATCCAAGTATTTGTCTATCCAATAGCCATAACTCCGATTTCACATCTTGTCAACAGGGGTAAGGCAAAGTTATGTGAAGGGTCTATCTAGTGTATAATGAGGGTTATACTCCTTTTCTTTTCAAACTTCTTATTGACAAGTTAAAGACCTCTGCTTAGTTCTTACCAATGAAATGGAGACTTCTATTAGATATATGGTTTGCAGAACGCTGTAATCAATAAAGTTGAAATTTTCAGTACATAATTGCTTCTGCAAAATTATATTAGAGTTTTTCCACAGAGCAGGTGGAACACAGCGACTTCCTAGATTGATTGGAAAAGCAAAAGCGAAGGAACTTATATTCACTGGCAGGAAGGTTGGTGGCAGAGATGCAATGTCTATAGGTTTGTATACTCAGGATCTGCATAGTTTATTATTTGATTTATTCTTTTTAAATACTCCTTTCAGGAAAATGAGTATATATTGCTACAGGTTTGGTCAATTACTGTGTTCCAGCAGGTGAAGCTCATCTAAAGGCGCTGGAAATTGCCCGCGATATAAATGATAAGGTACTTACTGTTCTTTTCACTTCGGGTATTTGTACAAGAACTTCTCTGTTGAGCTTAATAGACATGCTAAATGCCTCTGCTTGTCTGATGATACAATATGTATATGAATAACTCAACTCAGACGCTTATTATTAGCATTACTTAGACAATGTTTATTCGACAAAGGACAAAATGTTAGTTCACAAACAATTGTCGCATACTTGTATTAACATATCAATTGTTTAGCAGGGGCCTATAGCAATTAGGATGGCCAAAAAAGCCATCAACGAGGGACTGGAAGTAAACATGGGACTGGCTTTGGCATTAGAAGAAGACTGCTATGAACAGCTCTTGAACACGAAAGATCGCTTGGAAGGCCTGACAGCATTTGCCGAAAAGCGGAAGCCAAGGTATACTGGAGAATAAGATCAAAATTTGATGTCTTGTTCTTTTGTCAGTTTGCGAAGAAAGAAAGCTGTTTTCTGGATGCAGAAGCTTACAGGATGAGCAGGCTTCGAGTTGTACGTAATCATTTTTTACTGATACCCTTAGTTTTCTATTAATTTCGTGGTGGTTGGAATTGCTTAGTGGATGTATTATGTATTAATAACCAAAAAATAAAATTCATTATTCAAGAAACTGGTTTTTCTCTGATCCATATACTTTTAACTGTTACTAGTTTTCATATAAGAGAGTGGCCAACAAAACAAGCCTTCTTCGTTACCACCTTGATTTCAGGGATATTAATTGTTTGTCCAGTCATTTAATATATGTTAATTTTGAACAAAATAATGAATGTCTACGAGCATCAATGAACAATATGCTGCCTTTAAGGGTCTGTTTGCATTCTATCTGAACTGGATTGGATGTACTTGGCCTAGTAAAATTTAAATTAGTACTGTCAAATTCAGTGCGATCCAACATCTTAAAATGAGCCCTAATAGGTTAATTTTATTACCAGAACTTAAGGTCAATTTGGTATAGTTTATGTAAGTAGAGTTTTTAACAGTAGAAATTCTTATAAAAGAGATTTTTAAATAACTTTTATTAAAAAACTAATGATAGTTTAGTTGTTACTTTAAAAAATGTTTTTAACTTCTAGTAGATTCTTTGACAAATATAGCTTCAAAAGTGATTTTGACTCTTCAATTTATTATATATAAATTATTTAGCTAACAATTTTTGGACATAATAAGAATTTTAATATAATAGTAATGGCAAAATTAGTATTGGACTCTTCAATTTATTATATATAAATTATTTAGCTAACAAATTTTGGACATAATAAGAATTTTAGTATAATAGTAATGGCAAAATTAGTATTGAAAAAATATTTAATATTTTGATTAGCTTCTCCATGTAAGCGGAAAAAGAGTTTTTAGAAAAGTTTAAAATTTAAGTTTTTCCAAAATGGTTTAAAATAACTGTTTTTTGTTTAATAAGTACTTATTGACTTGTGTGCCAAATATCTATTTTTTTTATGATAAGTACTTGTAACCTTTCAAGTAGAGCTTTTTGACAAAAAAAAAAAAAAAAGCCATATCAAAGGGGGCTTAAAAAGAGTTACAGATTTCATTATATTTTGAGAATAGCCTTATATCTGTCAACTTGGAGAAGCCTAAAGTTCTCAACATATATATACTCCATGATTGATGCCTCTTCGATATAGAAATTATAATATGCAAATAAAGTTTTCCAAATTAGAATTTAAAATTGAGATCGTTGTTCTTTAGAAGATAAGATTAAGAACATTGTTATTTATGTAATTTTACATTAATAATTCAAAAAAAATAAAGAGAAAAAAAATAAAAAAGCTCAAAAAGAAGGATTAAAGATCTTTTTGGTAGTTTGGAGATGTTTACATTTTGAGTTTATTCTTCTGCAAGAACACTTTCCTTGGGTGTTTCTCGGATAAACATTCATCAATAACAACTTCATATTTTTACCCAAAAACTGTTAAACAAAAAGTTTTATATATCCTCTTAGAAGCTCTTCAACAGTATTGGAAACAGTCTTAAATATGCTCTATAATAACTATTTTGAAAGTTTACATGCATAAAGTTATAGGATTGACGCAGTAGAGCATTAATTACTTTTGTTGTCCTTCCAATTTGTAACATTCATGTGACAGAACAAAAATCACTTTTATGATTGTGAAGATAAAGTCATCCTCATAATGCTTGACAAATCATAATTGTCAATACCAGCAAAATGCCCTACTAGATAGTTTGGAATTCATTTCTCTCTCTCTCTCTCTCTCTCTTTTAAAAAAAAAAATCAATTTTTCGTATTTTCCTTTTGCAAAAAAACCAATTGCAGACCACCATTTATTTTCCTTTTTGAATTTCCAAGATTTTGTTTGAAATTAGTTCATATGGTAGGCTAAAATCTAAATATAGTATCAGCATTAGGTAGATTATACAAAAAATAAAATAAATATATATATATATACAAAAAAAAGTAGCTTTTCACCATCATATCCCTTACTCATCTTTTAGGTTCATAAAAGGAAAATTTTCAAATAGCTTCCAAACACTGAATAGCTTCTGAAATTGCCTTCCAAAATAACAACACAAACTCTCAATCAATATACAGCTTATATATATCTAGTCCAAAATGAGTGTTTTAATTTTAATTTTAATTTTTTTCTCTCTAATATCGCTGTAGCAAAATTTACCATAAAGAGCTACAATGTCTTGTACTAATTAAAAGGCAAGCTCAAAACACCTCTTCATTGAGCAATTTTTCCACCTCTCTTTCTCCCAAGTATCATAAACAGAACACCATCCCACAATCACATCATCAAAATGGAAACTACTAACAACACAGAAAGAGGATCTTACTCAAGATTCAAAGGCGTTATCGCATTGAAAAGTGGGAAATGGGGAGCAAGAATTTCAAACACATACAAACCATACTGGCTTGGAACATACCAAACAGAGGAGGAGGCAGCTGCGGCTTACGACAGAGCCGCCATCAAGCTTCAACGCAGCGATGCGCCTCTCAACTTCCATTGGACAGCCTATTCTGCCGGCGAGTGCACTTTCCAAAGCCTCCACTCAAGCGAGGACATCCTCACCATGATCAAACAAAAAACTTACTCTGCCAACCTTAGAAGCTTCCTCGGCTCGACCAATCATCAACCCGAGGAAGGCACTCGAACAGCGAGCTCAACCAATATTGGAGAGGGCATCATATGCAATATACTGTTTAAGAAGGAACTGACTCACAGTGATGTCTGCCACAAGAGCTTTCTTGTCCCGAAGGAATACGCAATTCGACATTTTCCCTTTCTTTCTGGCAGCATTTCGGGAGACGAAGACGACCACGATGAAGGACGAGAAGAAGAAGAAGAAGAAGAATATCAAGATGAAGGCATGGATAGGACTTCAATGAGATTGACCTTCTATGATAAGCATCAACGTTCATGGACTTTTGGTTATTCATATTGGAGGAGCACAAAAAGCTTTGTGTTTACACATGGTTGGAGGCATTTTTTGAAGATGAATAATCTTAAACCGAAAGATAAAGTTGTGTTTTATCGGTGTGTGAGGGAAGAGGAGGTGGAGGAGGGCAAATGGTTTTACATGATTGAGGTGGAAAAGAATAGCGGCAAAGCTGAGGCAGAGGCACAAGAAGAAGGAAAAAGTCAAGGAGTTATGCTTTTTGGTGTCAAGATTGGTTAATGACTAAGCCATGCACCGATCTTTTTTTCTCAAAGTTTTTGCATTTTGGATTTAGTTTGAGTCTTTTTTTTTTTCATTCTTTTTTTTTTTGGATAAGAAGAAATCTACTACAGTTTGTATGGATTAGTACCAGAGAGAATCACTTGAGGAATAGTGCATGCTGTTTTTTTTTTTTTACTCTATGAATGGAAATGACGTTTTATTCCAAAGTTTGTTGTTACATTTCATTTGATGTATCCATTGCAAGTATATATTTTTTATAGTGTTATAATTTTTCGTCCGAGTTGTATTTTAGAATCGTGAAATGGTATATCTTTTTTACTTTATGAATGGAAATGGCATTTAATTTCATAGTTCATTGTTACATTTCATTTGATGTATTGATCGTAAATATTTTTTCATAGGTTATGATTTTGTCATCCAAGCTGTATTTTGGAATCGTGAAATGGGTACATCTTTTTACTCTATGAATGAAAATGGCATTTAATTTCCTAGTTTGTTGTTGCATTTCGTTTGATGTATTGATCTTAAGTATTTTTAATCAATTTAGAGTGATGAAATTATTAACTAATTTTTTTTTATATTTAGAGCCCGTTTGGTATTGCTCATGCAAATTTTTTATAGTAGAGACTTTTTAAAAAATAACTTTTATTAAAAATTTAATGGTTGTTTAGTTGTCATTTTAAAAATTACTTAATTTCTAGTAGTAAGCAAACAAAACTTTAAAAATATTTTTTAATCCTAATTTATTATACATAAATTATTTAACTAATAACATAATAGAAATTTTAGTATAATAGTAAAAGTAAAATCGGCATTAAAAAAAAAAAGAGCATTTAATGTTTTTTTAGTTTTTCCGTATAAGCTAAAATAATTTTTTTAGAAAAACTTAAAATTTAAACTTGTCCAAAATAGCTTAAAAATTGTTTTTTGATTAACAAATATTTATTAACTTGTGTGTCAAACACTTTTTTTTTTTTTTTTAAGTACTTATAGCCTTCCAAATATAGCTTTTTGACAAAAAAAAAAAAATCATACCAAATAGAAACTTAATGTAGTATTATTTTATTATGTTTATCTCTCATTCATTATAATATTATATTATATTTTTATCAATTATTAATAAATTATCATATAATTAAATATTAAAAATTTGATTAATATATTTGATACCTCTAACATCCCTGGAATCATAAATTGGAAATAATAGAACAATTTCATGATTGTATGCGAACATAGAAATATATTATGCATCGTGGTAAGTTCTGCAAAAAAGGGCAAAAAAAAAAATTATACATAGTGGTAAACTAAAATTTCGACATTATTTATCGAAGAAAATTAAACAGGTTTCAATTATAATAAAAATGTTCAACCTAACATGATGGCATGAAGAGAAAGCCTGCCACCTATTTTATAGCAACATAATTTTTCTCTTTCTTTGTTCCTATTTAGTTAATCATTGAATAAGTAATTAAGCAAGAAGTGTGATAAAGCTCTTCTTCTGAAGCTAGTCGCATGAAACTTTCCAAATATTTAAGGAAACTAGTCCGAATTCACCGTATAACAAACTATAAATAGTTTTATTATAAATAAAGGTTCATTTAAGTAGTTAAAAAAATTGCAGTTTCACATATTTAATTACAAGATAACAAAAAAGGTTTACATATATCTATAATTTTATTTTATTGGATGATATCGCCTATTTTTTGCTTGGCAATTGGCATATGATGCCTAATTATATATGATTCAAATATCCTGTCAATTATTTTTAATTGGGCGTCCAATAAACGTGGCGTAGAAAAAAAAATTATATAAATTATACAAAATATATATATATATACATATATTTATATCCAGATAAACACCTAAGAAACTAACAAAATTCTTTGGAATTTCATGTCTCAAATATGAAGCTGTATGAAAGCGAGAGAAAGAAAGCTGAGACTATTTGGGCTTAGAAAGCTATAAAGGCCCATAGGACTTTTTGCTAGTAGTAACCAAATCCACCACCCCTAACCTATATATATATAAAAGCAAAAGAATAAATTTCATTTCCGAAGTTCTTTCAAATACAAAACCCTACCTCCATTCTCACTTCCATTAGAAAGAAAAAACAAAGAGAATCTCATTTTCAGAGAGAGAGAGAGAGGGAGAGAAAATTAAAAATTATGGCTGCTTTGGGTGAAAGCGCTTCTGCTAAGAGATGGCTTCCTCTTGAAGCTAACCCCGATGTTATGAACCAGGTAAAAACTACCCCCTTTTTTCCACAGTCCTTATGCTAAACCCCTAATCTGTTTATACCATTCTTCATATTTAGATTCAGTTTTTGATTGTTTCTTGTGAAAATGTTGGAAAACGAAAGAAATTATGATTTATTTGATCTCTCTCTCTCTCTTTTTTTTTTCCCCTTTTTTTGGTCACATGGAAATGACCGAACGCTGAGGTTCGAGAAGAGTCTCGTTGAATTTTAATTGGGAAAGATTGAATTTTTTTGAATTTGTTGATTTGTTTTTTTTTTTTTTTT